>UELV01081232.1:0-23270 GCA_900490015.1 Megastigmus stigmatizans
TGTGTGTGTGTGTGTGTGTGTGCGTGTGTTAGGTCTAAGGTTGTGGAGATGGGCTATAGAGGTGGTTTTGGTTGTTTGTGTGTGGGAGAGCAGGTTTACCTTCGTTCGCATTGAGCAATATTTGCTAAGAAATTTTTTATAATTTACTATTTTTTTGTCAAGATTTTTTGTTAGTTTAATCACAACTAGAAATTTTAATTTAGTATAAATAATTAAACAAAATATATCTTTACAATAATCAATTATTTCCTATTCAATTATTCGTATTTCTAATTTAAAAATAATTGTATTTGAAAAATTGTATAAATACGTAAGACTTTACGTAATCAATAAATGTAAATGAATTGTAATTTTTATTTCTTTCAAGTTGTAGAACTTCGTGTACTCATTTTTATCAGATTTTCCTATAAATAAGAAATATTTTCAAGCGATTAGTTTACACATCGAAGATTTCAATCAATTTCTATGTGGAATGCACCGACACGTACTACAATGTAATTGAATTTCAGCCAATTATATTATCTCCGATCCAGGTAATTTTCAAAACTAATCTGAAAAAATACTGTAAAAATTTCTACATTGCGTAATAAGTAAGAAATAGCATATTTTCAATTTTCATGCGTCTTATACGAATACTGACGAGGTATTTCGCAATTTTCCAAAGGACTTGAGATATTAGCTTTTTACTTTATTTTACTTTTATGCTTGATGAATATTTTTTTTGTTTTCATCGTATTTTTCAACAATAAAATATTATCTTTTAATTTATTGTGATTATTTTAAAAATAAAAAGTGCAACTTTATAATATTTAAATAATAGCGCACTTTATTTAGTTTCTGCGAACCACAGGGTAATATTTTCTCTTAAATGTCGATCCTTGGTATTTCAATACAACGACATTATATTACATTAATTAAACGCTGGTAAAAAAAAAAATTTCTTGAAACTCCTGCATAACATACTTAAACTTTATATGCTAAAAAATATTATATTTTCATCCTTGTTCTAAGCACCTGTTCTATTTAATTATTTTTTACGTTCAAAAGAAAATTGCACTTTTCTGTACTGTGATAACGACAGAAGGTTGATTCTAAAAATTGCATAAATTCATTCCTTTGTTGCGTACCTTTTTGAAAATCCGGTTTTATAAATTGCCCATTAATACGCGGAATACTTAAGAATCAAGAATGTATACACGTAAACTCATTAAAACAACGAAAAGTTAAATTTGTTTTTACATCCTTAAAGTTTACGTATTATTTTAAACGATATAACCTTACGCAAAATCTTCCTGTTAGCTATAAAATAAAAGAAAAAAAGACATCGATCAGTAATTAATTCCCTTCAAGCTCAACCGAGAACGCTCGACTGAGAAAAATTGTCTACGCGCAAAAAAGAAAAGACAATCGTCGCAAGAGTTTACCTTTATAAAGCTGTTACGCGCTAATTAATTCGCCGAGGCAGTATAATTGCATTTGTTCTTAGCGCGCCACTCGTTTGATCGTCTACCTCGCGCGCAAACATACGCATACTCGCACACACACACACAAGGAGAAAAGATCTATCTTCCTTTGACGTTACAAGCTCCTCACGCAATCCACTTTTGCATACGTTCGCTGCATGTATGTATATTGCATGTATCGAACGCTTGCGCACACGGTTAAAGGTGTATGCATATACAATGTATACGTACGGTGTAATACCGAATGTGGCGACTCCTTTGTTGCACGAGATATAATACAAATTGTGTACAAGACCGCGCGCCATTTTTGGGCCGCACGCGATAACCTATAGACACGATTCATGTGTGTGTGTATGCATCATCGTCCTTTGAGAGGTGGGGAATATTTTCGAATACTGCTCCTTAATGCAGCACGAGAATGAGTTTATTTTCGTACCCATTTCATAGTAAGTTGTGCGAATGTAGGGCTGTAGTAATGATATGGAACGAGTTAATCTATCATTAATAATATGAATTATGATTTAGTTGTCGTGTGAATCATTGACATTATCAGAGGCGAACATGACAGATCTTAAGCATATACACATATTTCCATTCAATCGACCTAATAAATACTTTCCATCTCTCGGAGCCTATGTATCGACTTTGTTTGCGATCTCATTTGTCGACAACTCACTCGCTGCCGAAAGGCCAAATGCAAAAAACGTTCGGGTGCGTATAATTACAAGCTCGCAGCTATGCAAACCAGTACATAAAGTCAATTCAAGCTCTCATGAATAATATCCGTAGAAAACCAAGTGCAAGTAATCGTCCTTTATATAATTAAAGATGAAACTCGTTTGTGAACGGCGGCTGTGGCGCGCGACGATCTTCGCATGCCGACCGGCCGTATATTTTCCACTTAGAATCTTGACGATCTCTGCGCGCCTTATCGGAGAGTCGCATTCATTAGCTCATTAAACCGATATATTACGCGAATTCTTGCGTATTATATCTCGTATACGCGTGCACGTGCGGTGCGTTACCGCCGCGCAATTATAAGACTCTTGTTAATCGGCGAGATGTTTTAAGAGCATTGCACTACTTTTACTTTTATCCTCCTTTTTATTAAAAATTACGCATCATTTTTACATTAAACTTTTTATGGGTGCTGGTATAATACGGGTTTTTCTTTTCTTTTTCGATTTTTCATGGAAATCATGTTAGATCTAAAATTTATGGGTGCAGATATGCAAATTGGAAAAATTATATTTCCATATACCTATCATCACTCGAAATGTTTATTTCAAATTGGTGGAATAGCGATTATACAGTTCGTAAAACTGGTAATATAAAATTGCTTTATTTTTATTAAAAAAATATTCTTATTTTCACATTCTACATGCAGAAGCAGACTTCGATTAAGCAGCGCACCAATTATGCAATTTCGATCGAAAACATCGAATCTCTCGATTCGAAATAAAATTTTCCACGTGCACCTGTAAGAAAAAATACACATCCCCTCCGCGTTCAGCGCGCCACAACTGAAAGTTATAGTATATGTCGGTGATAGGCGCTTCTACATTGTCCGCGCAGAATCTCTCTCGCTCTCTCTCTCTCTCTCTCTCTCTCTCTCGCTCGTGTAATACGTAAAAGGTGCATAAACGAGCTGCAGCTCGACGAGGAAGAAGGATGGCAAGAGAGGGAGAGAGAGAGAGAGAGAAAAAAAGGAGCGCAATGGCGCGCGTGTGCTCGTTGCGCTGACATTATGCATGTTCACCGATGATGTTTCACAATGGGAATGAGTCACGCTGCTCAGCCGAGATTACGGCAATTTATTATCAGCGGCTACACAGCAGCGCATATGCGCTGATCTTTTATTATTATTCGCGAGAGACCGTGTATAGTGTGTGTGCACGTGTACGTGTGTTGGCTCGTTACGGAAAAGCCTCATCGTTGACGAGCGAGTGATTTGTAACGTAGTTCGACATCGGTGTACTCGCCGATTTATAAGTAGGGGAATGGATGATTTTGTTTTGCTGGAGAGACTTGTGGCTTTATGTGAGCTGTGTTTTTTTTTTTTGAGATTTTTTTACAGAATCTGAGCACGTGCTTTGTTTACTTATTATAAAAACTCTAAAGTTAGTATAAGTTATTAATTTAAATAAATTAACTAGCTTATTTAAAAAAGTTAACGAACTAGAGCCATTTTTAATTTTAGAGCTAGCCTTATACAAAGAAATAAATTTAATTGATTCAACAATTTTTCGTGGTTGAAATAGTGCAAACTCTAATATTGCCGATTTAATTATAAACCGTTTTAAAATGGAAGACGGAAAAAGTTTATGTCGATTGATGAAATGTTGTACGTGGTCGAATCAAATAATTGTTTGTAGACTTGACTATATAATTTTGTTAAATTAATCGCATGTTTCTTAAATGAACAATGTCATTGTTAAAGCAAAAGATATTTTCTCTGCATATTTAAAAAACGAAAAGTATACATAAAACAGAAAAAATTAGGAAAGTTGAAAATAAAGTTGCAGGTCTAACTGATTATACAAAACTTTGTTGCTGACGAAAAGAAGCTATGAATAAATTCTATTCGTTTAATTTTGCTTGGTTTTTTTTTAAACATAATACAAATTTACAAACTTTTTGTACGACGAAAATTTACAATCCATTAATATTGTCACTGTTTCTCTAAACTGAGTGTAAATGCTCAATTTTACAGAATGGAAACAAAGAAAATTATTTTCACCAATAAATAACTTATAAAATGATAACGTTACTCCAAAAGGAAACTTCACACTCATTAATGACCCAAAACTTCTGCTCAACAGCTTAAGACATTTTTAATTCATGCTCGCGATTTCTTCGATAAATTTACTTTTTGTTTTATTTTGGTTGGGCTGCACACGCATCACCCGGAAATCCAGAGAAAACGGGCAAAAAATCCTGGACACCCCGACGAGCGAGAGCATTAGAGGTGAAAAAAAATGTAGCGAAACGGGCCTCCCCACGAAAACAGAGAAAAAAAAGTAAGCAAAGTCGCGGGCCGATCGTAGAATTTTTCTCGGTTATTACCGAAACTTTTGGCAGCACCGGCAATTAAAAGCAAATCTTTTCTTTTTCGCCATAAAAAGAAGCCAGGACTCTGCGCGTTTTTCGGAGAACAGAGGCAGTTAGTCATCCACAAGGGAAAAAGGGAGAGAGAGCGCGCGCGCGCGCGAGAGAGAGAGAGAGAGAGAGAGACAGGAGAAACGAAAGAGGAAGGAAAGAACAGGCGGACAGCGTCTTCTTTTTCTTTCGGGAGAAAAGAGCGACGACTCGACTATACGTAGCCCCTGGGCAAGACTGGGCGACGTGGTACACACGAAGCAAAAAGAAATTCGACTTTTTTCCTGGCAAACAAAGGAGCCTTTAGTGCTATGCTCGAGAGAGCGAGAGAAAGAGAGGGAGAAAATGTATTGTACAAAAGGAAAGATAAGGGACGACAAAACAGTAGGAATCGAGCTGAAAATTATTTAATTTTACATTTGCTAATATTTATAAACGCTTAGCTATCATATAGAAATTTTATCAAAACTATATAAGTGCTTCGAGACATCAGATGTGACGACATTCTTTACTTGTTAAATGATTTGTCAGGAAATCCCCAACTATTACCCCTCCCAACAAAAATTTAAAGGATCTAATATTTTCAAAATATTTGCCATATCTTTAAAAAACACCTGTTTGTTAAAAATTTACTCAAAATGTACAACCCTTATGAGACTGTGAAAGTGTTAATTTAATCAATTTATAATCGACGTTTACCTCAATCAAATATAGAGATTGTTGATGCATATTGAAATATATGATTGACTTATTCGATTTTTACTTTTTATATTTAACGTTAAAATAGATACAAATTGCAGAATAACTTCAATTAAATGTATAAAAATCCTAATCGCAAACTTTTTAAAATAAGTATAAATATTGTTCAAAAAGCAGATTCGAAATGCTCTCTGTGCCCCACTGTAGGTATGGCATATTGAAAACCATAGTGGGGCACAATGATCATGCTTTTGAGATTAATATTTAATTTTATACTATAGCTATTTTATATGATATGCCTGCGGATAATACGAGATTAAAAGAGATAAAATGAAGGTTAAAAAAATAGATATATCGAATTCTTTTTTCTTCCTTTTCATTTTAAATGAATTCGTTTCAATCAGGCATCTTTATCATGGATATGAACTACTATTAAAATGTGTAATATACCCTACCGCCGAAATTTAAAAATTATAATTTGCCTCACTTGTGAACTATTTTTTAATTATAAATATCCTATGTATATATATAAATAAAGAACGAATCGATTGATCACATCAAGCCAAAGGATTTAATTCATTACTTTCCGTGTTGGTGTACTGTTTAATTACAGTCAATAAATCACCACCATGTAATGGATGCAAGAAGATCAAACTTATTAAAATCGAAAACAAGAAGAATAAGGAAGAAAATTTATAATGTTGAAAAAATATCGAAAACTAGAAAAATTTCATAAAAATCTATCATAGGCAGTGGAAGGCTTAAAAATGAATGCTGAAAGGTCAAAATTAATACAAAATGTTTTTATGCCTCATTGTCCATTATGTCCCATCCTCTCATATAGCGTCAGAGGTCAACTTAATTATGTTTCCAATTGTGATATATTTATGATAGATAGACCGTTGCTAATTTGATCAATTTGATACTGAATAATTAATAATACTTCTCAAAGTTTTCATTACAGTATTTTGAGCCGCCGCAACTTCAATGCAAATTAAAACTTAAAGAAGTCTAATTAAAGGTTAGATCTTTATTCACTTTTTTTAACAAATATTTAATCATTTAATTACGTAAAAATACGTATGAAAAACACTGTATAAAAATTGATACTTTGCACTATAATTGTATACAATCGTAACTCCAAGAAATGTTTAAAATATTAAATTTAGAGTATTTATCAACCAATGAAATAGTTAATTAATATAACTTCGGATTGGTTGGATAATGTCTTCATTTAAGTAACATTTTTTATTTAAATCAAGTAATGAAAAGTGGTACTATGTTTTTTATGAAAAAAAATTTGGAAATTAGATAAAATAATAAAAAAATTTTTTAGTTCTAAATTGTAACTCTAGTTGCGGTTAATACGAATATAAAAACATATTTTGACAATTTTATTTTAACTTAAAAAATAAAACAATCAGTATTGTATTTCTTTATTTTTAAAATCTTTTAGTTTTCTTTCATAATGCAATTTGCTTAAAAAGTTGCGCCCATCATGTCCCCTTTCCTTACTATTCTTTTTCTAAAAACACAGTCTTGTCAAAACTCGCCCGTGATTGACTAATTGTCCTTGTGTACTAGATTTGTGCAATATTTGATTTTATTGAAAACCTTTATTTATAATCTTCTCATGCTGGGGCACTAATTTTTTTGTTTCGAGAATAAATAAATATTATACGTTAATTGAACATATGATTCTGCCTCTCTCACTATACATTTTTCGCACTACTAAGCTACCATTCATATGTGGTTACTGAACAATCGTAGATTTATCCTATAAATTCTTCTCTCAAAATAGTACACTTGTAATAAGGTACTTTGTAGACTACGATATATACGAAAAGAAAAGTAGAACAAACGAAAAATCCAATTCGTGCAGTAGAAAAAATCTGAAATAGTCGGACAACAATGTGTAATAGTAATTTGCATTTTTTTCTGCGAGATGTATGTAAAGATGTATTTTCAGAATAAATTGAGGTATTCCTGTCTAAAACGTAACCTTTTGGACCAATATCGACAAAGATAGGATGTAACTATTGACATTTCAAAAAATAAATCATCTCCTTACAGGATTTTATTACCTTGCTATATTTTACTGTTGTACCTAATTGTTCAATGACATGATGGTTGTACTACTTATATTTACGATTCAAAACAAACTCGTCCATCGATTCCATCCAATAACCCAACCCAACCAATACTTCCCCCCGAGACTCGGTATTCACAGATAGTCGAGCTATAAAAAGCTTCATTCACGGCGTCTCATTCACAACAACAATCTCCTCCACCTCTCCCGATCTCCCAAAGTCTTCATCATTATCCGTTGTATGTCGTACGAATTCGTGTCCCCATATACCCATCGAACATCTCTTTCCTCAAGCCGCGCAGTAGATAACATCTCTCACCTGAATTAACGAGCATTCAAAATCAGTACCCTGTATACACTCTCGCACGGGAGATACACACACGCACACACAATAAAACATCGGCTTACTACCGTTTCCCCTTACGCTCTGACCGACATTTTATCTATCGGCATCGGCGCACGAGAGATGCAGAAGAAGAGCTCTACCCCAGGCACGAATGCGAATTAGGCAGGAGAGCAGACCATCTCTTTTTTTTCCCTTCCTCTCTCGCGCGCGCGTGTGTGCGTGTGTGCGTGTGCGAGTACGCCGGCGGCACCGCGCGTGCTTTCTCTCTTTATAGATGCTGTAGCGCTGCGGAGGATATTCGCTCCTTCTTCGCTCTAGCCACTGCTGCTCTCGCTGCCCCCTGTAATTATATATATGCCCGGCCGCACGATCCACTGCCACCACCGCCGTCGCCGTAGCCGACGGTTTCGCCTCTTTCTCAATCCCCCAAAACTCGCCGTTGATCTCTTCTCGTTTTTTGTTTTATGTGCCCTGTGTGCGAATGTGTGCGCGCAGCGAGTAAGTGTGCGCATACGCGTGAGTTGGCTTCTGCATCACGATCGACACGTTTGCAGAAAGCTTGAAAAAGAGACGAATTGCCAGGATTTTCGCTCGCCGCTGCAGGAGGTGTTGAGAGTTATACTTGCGCGCGTCGGTAATAATGTTTCGCGAGTCATGATTCCCGGACTGGTTTATACAACCGAGTTTTCGAAGACGTGAAACTTTGCGCTGTTATGCGGCTCGTAAAAAATCAATTGCAGGCAATTGCAAACTTTATATCCCCTTTAAAGCATTAAATTAATGCTTGCATGATCTTCGAATTGAATGCTTTAGTGTAAAATTAAATATATGTAAAGAAAGAAAAAAAAGAATAAAGTGTTTACAGTTGTATTGAAGTCATTCGCAAGTTTTAACATTGAAGTAATTTTTTAAAAATATTATTGTAGTGATGCTAAATATAAATATATACTATATTTTAGTAAATATGAATAATCAAGAGTATTTGTAGGAACGCTGTACCTACAAGGACAACCCAAGGTGTCCGGGAAACCGATTTGGCTGAAATTTTGGAAAATGGTTTGTTGTACCTAAAAATGAAGCTCAGTACCTATAAGTCTTTCAAATGGACCCTAAATTCGAAGATAATGACAGATTCAGCAAACTATACGAAAAAACACGTGCTGCTTCAAATCAAGATAACTCAGCATTTAAAATTGCTACCGGTATAAAAAAGCAAATAAATATAGGAAAAATTTTGTTTAACTCTCATTTCAAAATAAGGTTGAATATTACACCTGAAATAGACTTCAGTTTTCCCACTATTTTTCAAGGTAAAATTGTACTTAAATTTCAATCATCCATAACTTTTGAACGAAATAACCTAGCGACTCAAATAAAAATGAAAATGAAAGAAATTTTTCCTTCTTTCATTTGCTTTTTCATACCAGTAAATAAAAATTTTAAATGCTGAGTTATCTTGATTTAAGTCAGCACCTGCTTTTTCGTATATTTTGCTGAATCTGTCATTATCTCCGAATTTAGGGCCCATTTGAAGGACTTATAGGTACTGAGCTTCATTTTTAGGTACAGCAAACCAATCTCCAAAGTTTCAGCCAAATCGGTTTCCCGGACTCCTTGTTAGTTGTATTTTGTGAAAGTCATATTACATTGGTAATTTAATATTATGGAATCATAATATTAAATTGGATTTCGCAGCAGTATTTTATTATATAATTACCATTGATTTTAAATTGATTAATGGCGATTCCACGGAAATAAATATATTAAGTATGTTCGAGCTTCACGATCACTTTCAAAATTTCATCACTAATATTTATATTCAATTCTACTCATATGCACATTCTCCCTGATTTCCATGAAACATACAGTTAAACAGCCATCTCTAATTAAAAACACACAATTCATCAATCCAAAATCCCCTAAAAAAGCGACTAAACTCACCCCACATCCCTCGAAATACCCTACTTTAATTAATATCTCTTATCGCACATCTTCAGCCCCCAGAGCCATTGGAGAGTGAGATAAAGTTTCGATCGTCGCGTTGGCTTCCGAAAACGCTTATGCAGACTGACAGCAGCGAGTGGGGGAAGCCAAGAGAGAGGGAGAAAGTAAAGCACGATTAGCAGCACGAGGATCCTCTAATTTGAGCAGCGGCGGGCGGTAATTAACAAGCCGTAATCATCGGTGACTCTATAATGCATGCAACTCACACGTACGCATCGAGAAAGAGAGAGAGAAAAAGGCAGCCTAAGAACCGTGGCGCGTGAGCGCGTGTAATACGGAATTTTCGAGTCTCCCCGCGGGGCTTCGAAAGGCGGAAACTTGCCGCTGGAGAGACATGTATTATATATCTGTCTGTGTCTGTGTTGTTCCGTGTGTGGCTGTGTGCGCGATGGAAAGAGAGTTTCGTCAGAGGTGGGCGAGATGAGAGGAAAGAGCGTATAAAACATTTCGTTCCTGGGCTTGTGTAATTACACGGTTGTGGACTCTCGTTGCTGCCGTTGCCGCTGATGAAGCACAACCGTGGCAACAGAAGCTGTGCCAACGCCAGCGAGAGATACACGACGAGACCTATACCCGTTCCTCGGGATTTCTCCGTCCACTAGTGAGTCGCGCCTCGGGAAAGGATTCTTAGGTACTCGTCAGATTCTTATGCTCCTTCGCTTGGTTGCTCTAGCTGTATTTTATAGGATGCAGCGTCATTGCAGAGAACTTTTGATTCAGTTGGACGTTTAACGGAAAAAATATGTATTTAATTTTATCAATGTAAATGCGTGTACTATACGGAAATGAGTTTCGCGATGGTCACGTTTAAACAGTACTACGTAACGTTCTTGTAATGCTTACATTGTAGCCATGTGCTTTAAGTAAATTACCTATTAGCATAGTTCTGGTAGCTGTTTAACAATTGTTTTAACCACTTGCATCACTACTATAATATCTGTATTTATAAACGTATGAAAACTTATTTACAGAGAGACATTATTCGGTCAAAAATATGTGATACATATCTCGGAGTTTGTGCCAATGGGCCCTAGGGGCCGAGATATGGTAAAAAAGTTGATATATTATACGTTGTAGAGAATTTGGCAAAGAAGAAACCGAAAGTATAGCTAATCAGTGTACATTAGCATTAGACCGAGTTATTAACACTTTTCCTACTTTCAGTTATGAGTGATTGGAGATTAAGTTAATTTGGGTGCATTTTACAACTAAAATAAAAGCTAAATTACAAGAATCAAAATTAAGTTAAATGTTACATCGCTTATAACATTAGGATGAACAGTGTTAATAACTCGCGTATTTATTTTAAAAAATTTCTTTATACATATCGAAGTACAAGTACCAGTTCAAGTATCCACAATTTTATTAAAAATTTAACATACAAATATCCTCCCAAATCTTAAATGTAAACAAAATCATCCATATCAAGCACTGATCGACAAATTCTCCGATCTCAAGATTCACTCTTTCATAATCCTCCAAGTCCAAGAGCGCACATCCCTTCTCGATCCCCTCACATCTCCATTCTCTCTCTCTCTCTCTGGCGGATAATCCACTTGAGCGGGCAATTTGAGACGAGAGAGAGAGAGAGAGAGAGAGAGTTGCGGTGCAGCGGCGGTGGCGCGAGTACCTATAGGGGCGCCGCTTGCAAGATGGCCGCCGAGCGGCGCGACTACGCGATTGGCGGCTCGCCGTATAAGGCCGAGCGAGGAGAGGAGCGGGTCATTTGAGAGCGGGGGCCTCACAGCCAAGACCGGTGCCCTCGCGCCGCCGCCGCCGCCGTCGCCGCCGCGCTACCTGCGCGAGCAATTTTGATCGCGATTATACTAATTTCATAGCGTGCGCCCCACCGCGCCTGGATATATACATCCAGTCTGAGAGGATACTACAAATGTGCAGCGGTAGCAGCCGCGAGAATTGGCGCGAGATTTGAATGCCCGGCATATAGGGTTGTTTCTGGAACAGGGAAATTCAAAATTTGTTGGGGGTATGAGTAGTAACGGACTTGGTGGGCCAGGCTTTATTGATATGAATGGGTATAGGTTTGACAATTGTAAGTTTAGTTGAACTATGAAAATTATTTTTCACTGCCTTTCCAACGATAAAGTTAAAAAATGACCATTTATGGTGTATTTTTTACCGATGTATAATTATGCAAAAATTTTGTGCAATATCATTCTTTCTCGGCTCTAACTGTTTATAAAAATTATGACTTTAAAATAAATATAGTCGAAGCAACCAATCCGATCCTATGCAAAAGCGACTTTCGCGACCGGCAAAAGCACGTGGATGCGCTCCGCAGTCTATCTTGAGTTCGCTTATCGCGTGAAGTGGCCTCCTCGTAGGCTATTGCCATTAGCGTTAACCGCATTGAACCATAATTGTCCTGCGCTGTTAGTTGCGCCGCGCAAGCCGTTCCCTCTCGTATACCGCTCTCTCTCTCTCTCTCCTTCTCTCTCGTTCACTCCCTTCGCCGCATGCACACGCACATCGACACAAAATCTCCTATACGTATACAGAGCAAGAGCTTGATGACGGTATATACACACGCGCGAAGAGTTAACCAGCGTAGAAGCTCCTTCTTGGGGCCCCTTCGTCCGACCTCGATGTGCTCGTAGTGGGGGCTAAATTACCACAATTTTGTACTTTTTACGCTGCAAAAAGGTAAGACAGTGAGAGAGAGCGGAGAGAAAAAAGGATGAAGAAGAGGAGAGAGAGAGAGAGTGAGAGAGTAAGCGCACACGAGCGCGAGCGAGACGAAGAAAAGAAGAGGATAATTTTTGGTGGAAACGCAACAATTTTATCGGCCGTTGTTATGTGAGATCAGTTGGAGCCTACTGCCGCTGCGCGTTACACCTGCCGAGGGGCAGCGGCAACTTCTCTCTTTCTTCCTCTCCTCATCAAGCTCTAAGAGAGAGAGAGAGAGAGAGTGTGACTCTCCGTGCACAGTGTCCGCCTCGCACAAAGACATATTCGTCCCTTTTTTCCCTGGGGTGCGCGAGGCGGCCAGTGTCACGCGCGCGACTGTCGTCGACGAGTGCCGCTGTTGGTGGGTGACGCCATTTTTATAACCAGGCCGAATTCCCGCGCCATTTGTTTTGCGCCTCGTCTAGGCCACCACGTGCTGCTGCTGCTGCTGCTGCTGCTGCGCGCCGATACATGTGCGTGCGTGTGTGTTGCGATCATTGTGCTCGCGAGTTGCGACGACCATCTCTGCTTGTTATTGTGCTATCCATGTTTCGACTCAGCTCTTTTCTGGTGCTGAGATGTGGTGGAAAATTTGCGTCGATACCGGTTTCACATTGTGCTGATAGAGTCTGCGACTGTGTCGTTTCTATGTTGAATTTGCGCGAGGTGTAAAATGATATAAATAAGTGATACGAAGTTCTGTGATATTTTAGTAGTAGGATTAATATCGAGCTTTAGTGATTGGTTCAGAAAGAATTTGGACAGTCTGTTGTTGAAGTAGTAGGTTGTCGATGCAGTTAAGTCACTTAGAGCCAAATAATTTTATCCGAAGAGCGTGATTTGTGAAATAAACTATGATAATAATTTACAACGAAGAACTCGTATCTATAAAATAAATTATTTTTAACGTTCAAAATTGAGAGTGACAGCTCCGTTGACTCGGAGTGCCGATAAATAATAGCATTTATTAAATCTAAAATTCTTCCTGGATCAAACGCTTCTGCGTCACATGTGTTTCACTACCAATTGACACTTATTACAAATTTTGAGAAAACTCTCGTGATGTGGTTATAATCGATATCTTGATGGAGTTCGCAGAAACAATCATGCATGTATTATCAATGGGTAATTCACAATAAAATTTCAAGTTTTCAAAACTACTCTTATTAAAAATCCATCATTCTTCTGTCACACAACCCGTAACTTTTGTAAAAAAAATTCATATAAAAAAATCACACAAACCCTTCCACCTCTCAAAATAGCAGTTATTTAAACACACATTCAAAGAAAAATCCACAGTCCAAAAAGTAACGCCACCACGTGCTTGCGTTCGCTCGTAAGCTTTCCGAAATAGCCGTTACCAAGTTTTTTTTGCACCACTGTAGCACCGTAGCAGCGGCAGCAGTTTTTTTCGAGTGCAGCGCAAACACCGCGAGATATCGTATCGGAATAAGAAAAAAGGCGTCGTTACGCTGATGAAATATACTTTCGAGCGAAACGAAGCACAGCAGCGGCACCAGCAACATCAGCTCTTGTTTCTTACCCATACACACACACACACAGACACACACGCACATGCACACAGTGTCTGTACAGAATATATACATATATGCATACGCGCCGATACACACATGCGATCGAAAAGTTACGAAACGCCTCTCGCATAGTAGCCGCAGGCAGCAAACTTGCCTCTCTCTCTCGCACACACATACACACGCGCACACACACACAGGCAGCCAGACAGACAGATACACAGATGTATAAAGGAGCAGCCGCGCATAATACGAAACAGTAGGGAGTAGTCACCAGCGATGGGCGGATGTATATATATTTTAATTGACGGCTGCCGCGTGGTGAAAAGTAACGCGCCGCGGATCCTCAAAAACTCCCCGTCGATCTTCGGACTTTCTCTATCTCTCTCTCTCTCTCTCTCTCTCTCTCTCTTACTCTCTGCTTGCCAAACTCGGGCGCAGCTACCTAACTTCTTTTCTCGTCCATTCGGGATATTCGTAGCTCGGAGGCACGCATATACACGCAGCAACGCGAACATCACTGTCCCGCGTTAAGATTTATACGATGGCGTTGCACAGGATGCTGCTGCTGCTGTTGCCGTTGCTGCCGTATACTGTTGCTTTTCTTTTTTCCTCCTCCATCTCTCTCTCTTTCGCCTCTTTCTCTTGGTTTACGGGGGTGTAGGACATATTATACGAGCGCGCCAACGTATCGCTGGCCGGTATCTTCGCTCGAGCTTTTCTCTTTGTCCCGCGGGCGAGAGAAGGAGACGAAAACGCGAGACGCGTGGGAATAGAGCGCATTCATGAAGGATCAAGGTGGAATGACTCGGAAATGTCGACTATGTACGTGCGCATGGGTTGTGGAGGTTACTTCTAGGTTTTGGCCTGGGGATGTGGGTGTTTATTAATTAGGCGCGATGCTGAAATAATTCATGATTTGGAACTGAAGGCTTGGAGTTGCACGTGTACTGCACGACTGATTAAAAGATTTGGAACGAAACCAATCTATTCCAAAAGTTTTTGGGCTGTTACAAATGGAAGATATTTTGTGAGGTTGAATTGAACGAATATCAAGTTATTTCTAAAAAGAGATGTAAAAAATTATCTTCAGATTAAGAGAAAATGTTTGTCCACTCTAAAAACCTTTATCTTTATTTAGACTCTTCTAGATGAGTATGACATGATGTACCTATCATGAAGCAACCTAATAATTTATGGACAAGAAATAAGACTAATGTTGGATTGGTATATCTTTAAATTTGGATATCAGAATCACGCAAGCATACTTTGGCGATGAATCGAATCCTTCCAATGCACAAATCTCCATGAAAAACAAGAGAACAGATGCATAGAATCGACACACCAAAACACACGCACCATCCAACGCAAGGATCGAAAAAAGTGGGAATTTCATTATTGATAAACAACAAAACCCTGTAGACCTTAACGAATGATGCATCGCGTGCTACCTCATATCTATCCAGCGCCAAAATCGAGCGCATTTTTCGCATAGCAGCACATCCCAAAAGTGAGAGCTGCCGCCTCTCCCAATTACGCGCGAAAATTAATTCGACCTTCGATATACACACGCACGCAGGCACATTTATATATCCTATCCTATCTATATATATATATACATACATCAGTTTGGGCCGCGTCGATCCGATATATACATGCGATAGTTGTAGAGGGCCGCTCGGGATATATAACTCGGGGGCTAAAAAAAACTGTCGGAATCACGAAATATCATGCGGCCCACGCTACACATACACACCAACACACGCGCGCGCGCAGAAACGCGTTGGGTTATTGATGCTTTCCGAGGAGAGTAGCTGAGGAGATATCCTATATAGACCGTCGCTCCCGGGCTTGGACGTCGGGCCAAAGGGGAAAAAAGAGGATGAGGAACCGAACAGCGCGAGGAGAGCGACTCTCTTGCAATAAAAAGCGCAAGGGCGCAATATAAGGATGGAGGTAAATAACGCAAAGAGAGGCAGAGAGAGAGAGAGAGAGAGAGAGAGAGAGAGAGAGAGAGAGAGAGTAGAGGGGCGTGGCTGCCGCGGCTCCGAACTCAAAAAGAGATTTAGCCTGTTGTACATGTGTGTATATGTATGTATATATATATATGAGAGAGATGGCGTAGCCCGGAGGTTTTTGCACCGACGAAACGTCAGGGAGCATCCGAGATAAGATCCCTTCTAGTTATCGAACGGACTCCCGATGCCGTGAGAGGGTAAAAGGAGGAGGATGGTAGTCAAAAATTCTCGCCGGGATGACGGTGGCGGCGGCGATGGTTGATCTGACGCGATACTCTCTCTCCTCTCTCTCTCTCGCTCTCTATCTCTCTTGCCTTTCTTTTCTATCGATGCTCGTCGGACGATGCTACCGATCGACGATTTCGTTACGTACGATATAATATGGTACCCGGAGCGTGTGTACGAGCGTTAATCGCTTCATAAAAGGCTACTTGTGCCTTATCTAATTAGGGAGTGCGATGACTTTGGCCTCGTTAACTGCGGAGATCGAGTTGGCGCTGGGGTTTTTACGAGATAAGAAGATGAGAGAGATCGGTACGGAAGTGCGGACTAACTGTAGGATTGGACGTGGATTGATCATTTTTATCTAGAATATGACGGAGTGGAAAGGGTGTCGATTTATTTCTTTGATATTATTGAGGTTTAATTATGTTTAACGCTCGTATTAATTGCTGGTATAGATTGATGATTATAAAAAACCAGATTTGGTTAATAAATTGGATCACGTTTAAATCATTAAATTTTTGTTAATACATAACTAAATCAATGACTTGAAAAATTCTTCCATTTTTAATTTTTCAATAATTGGTGTATATCTATCGTTTAACAAATGCTCATGTAGAATTTGGATGATGGAACTATCTCATACGATTCCAGTTAAGATTTCTCGAATTTTCTCTCTTTCCTATCAAATTCCTGCATTTCCCATAAAGAAAATTCGTCGTAAGCATGATTTACCCGATTTCCAGCGGTTCCTTATATATGTTCCTATGTGGGTGAGAAGTATATACTTACCAAGAATACACTCCAATCATCTATGTTGAGCTATAGAATCGCGAATAAGTAAAGGAATCTCAAAATGTCACATTACTTCCTTTACTTCTTGGAAAGTTATTAAATTACGAAATAGAATTAAAAAAGATGTATTATGATTATATTTCGTTGAATTCTCAATCTGTCGAGTCATCTTTGATTAATTCAATCACTGTTCATCGATGAAACTTGTGAAGATGCGCCTAATTTTCGTTTTATATTTAACTTATTATATATCTACGATATAATAACTGCATCCAAATAATTCTACAAAAATAACGGCAGCATATTTCTTATACTCACCTAAGATATTCAGAACTCGCAACGTTCAGTAAATTACATTAAATTACCCTGGAAAAGCTCTTATATTCGTGCCAAAACAATGACTGCATGTCAGCTGCATCAAAACTTCCGTTTGGCAACTTACGTATCTCCGCTATTTGCTGATTCAGCATTGTTGCCGCAACGCAGTGCCGAGAGCGATTCATGAATTTTCATACGCTCGAAATTTACGATAAAAGCCCGATTGATTTACAACCAATACGCGCGTAAGTGCCAAGATCAACGTACACACGTACGCCATTGTATTCAATGCCCATTATCGCGTCATTCAAACTTGCATATATTCGCTACTTACAAAATCCTCGGGATAGCACGAGAATTTATGGGGTCCGGCTAATTACCAGCCATCGCTGTTGCACCAAATTCCACGACAATATCAATGACACGCTGCATTACGCAAAGACAAACAACAGCCTGGCCGCACAATGTGACTCATGTCACACACGTGGCTCATAATGACCAAATACGAAGTTACATATACATGTGCACTCCCAAAAAATTTGTGACCCTCCTTCCCCGATATAAAAGCACATACGAAAAAATTGCTCAAGCGAACAGTTTGTCAGCGCATAGAGTCGCACAGATGCGACATATAGACACAAGGGTCGCGCTTTCAAAAACTTCTATATCCACGTATACGTGAAAGAGGACAAGAGAAAAGTTGGCGCCTAATAACGTTACAATGACCCGCGTCGAATACATGGACAGAGCAAACGGAAACAACAAAAGCCCCGGCCGCGATTCTTGCCTGCCCAGAGAGAGAGAGAGAGAGAGAGAGAGAGAGTCGGTAAAAATGACGGAATACGCGCCGGCCGTTTAGGGTCGCGGCTAATTACAGTGTCTTTCTCGCTCTTTCTCTCTCTCTTTCGACCACCGGGCAGATGCGGATATAATGATAGTGTCCGTATATAGCCGAGGTCTAGAACGTACAGTGTCCTGGTTGTGGGCGCGCGCGCGCGCGAGCGAGCGAGCGAACCAACGCAAGGACGCGCGAGCGTAAGCGGACAAGCCGGACGAGCTTATAAGGCGCCACGGATCCGGGATTTCACTAACTTTGTCCGTCTGTCCGGAGGTATATATACAAGCCTCCGGGATCTCTGATCTAAGCCGACATCTGCCTTTTGACCCGGCGCGACTTTGTGTGTATTAATGGAGAGAGAGAGAGAGAGGAGCGCCTACTAGTTCGACTTCCTCTTCCGACTCGGCCAAAAGTACGAATTAAGGTGACGGATTCGAAATTTATGGTGCCGAATGCTTGGAAAGGAGTTGCGGGGCTATGAAGGCGAGATCGAGGAGTTTCTGGGGACTGGCTAGAGACTTTTTGACCTAAATGCTAAGCGGACAATCTTTTATCGGTGGATATATATGTATATGTATTCAATGTTATAGAGGTTGAGTTATATTCGATGGTTTACGTTTATTAAGATGTTAATATATTATATTTGTGTAGAGGATATTGGATGTTCAATCTGTTGTGGTAGATGGTAGTGGTTGATAAAGATCCTTCGATTAATTTTCTGTTTATATACACGGACGTTGATCTTAGGAAAGATGTCTAAAACGGATAGGTTGTGCATCAATTTTGAGATTTTTATGAATTGAAGTTGTTTGTAAGATAACTTCAATTTTCATGTGCTGAAATTTCTGTAACAGTTATATTTTCATTAATCCCATTTTTTAATGAATGAAATATTTGTAACTTTTAAACTTTACTGTTAGACTGTTAGGTCAAACATAAAATCGATACTATAAGTAGGTGACGATTCAAAAAAATTTAAAAAAAAGTCAGTCAAAACCAGCGAAATATTATTTATGCACAAGAATTGGTATGCATGTTAAGGATGGAAGATGTTAGTATCATCAAATTATTCAAATGTTTCATTTTCAATAATATAATTAAAATACGTAAACTTTAACAGTGATTTTCCATTAACTTGTTGAGAAAATATTTCTGTTTTCTTTCTTATAATTCTTTTATAATGTAATAAAGTGTGAATAATCAACTAATTTTGTATGAACTATAAGATTTTTCAAGCATTCGTGTGATGTTAATCGTAAAGCTACAATTATTTTTATTAAAAATTACTGTTATTTAAAAATACATGCATATTGCATGTTTGACATAATATTTACCCATGTAAACTCTATTCTAAATAATTATTTTATTTTAAGTGAAAGTGACTTTTACCACACTGCAATATTATGCACATGTCAACAATAATTATATGCCATGCAAACTTATACTTATTGAGATATAATTTTTTTAGTCTTGAGGGCAGAATCAGCGTTACTAAATATGAATATAGAAATTACAAAGATTTTCTGAGAAAGTCAACAGATTATAATTTTATGTTTTCGTGAGTTAAAAGTAGTTCGGAAATGGTGGGTTTGTCTACTAACTAATAATTACGTGTATAAAATTTCATTTGAATAACAGATTTAAAATAAAGAAATAAACTTTAAATAATTCTTTGTACACTTCCTATACGCTAACTGTCTTTTCCCAAATCATTCTTCTTTATTCGTCATTAATTCAATTTATTTATTATTTTTTTCATTACTTAACCCACAATATGTATTTAATAAACACAATCGTTAAAAAAAGTGGTCCAATATCTATATCTTTTTATTAAAATAAGTGTATATTATATTCATAATGTCAAACGGTATCAGAAAAGCCGAAAGAAAATGATTTGTGTAACTATTAGTTAAAATTATAGTCATTTTATTCTTGATTATAGTATGCCGTATATATAATAGTATGCAATAGTTTAACTTCCCTATCAAGCTTAATCAACATCAGTGGGATACATTTCTTTTCCCTTTATTTATCCTAGCCACCACAGATCTCACAAAAAGACAGTGCAAGCCATTTTCACCATTAAATGCATGCCCCATCATTGAGAACGATCTGCACGCTTAATTTGCTACCGATCAACATACTTTATCACTGTTTCCAGCATTTCGTAATTCCGAAACTCAGACGTTACCGTTTGGTAACGAAAACTTTCCTCCAGCAGAAAAACTTTCCACTCGTTAATTATTTCCTCAAAATACGCGCACCATCTGCATAAAAATGCGCGAGTCGTCATGAAAAATAAAAGCTCGCGGCCATAAGAGTCCGTCCGACGGCTAGCGATATTTCTCCTGTATTATGGTCTCGCCCACGGGCTGTGCCTCTTTCTCTAATTACAGAAAACTTGTGCAGCTCTCCTTGACATCCACAGCAGTAACAGCAGTCTGGAAGTCCCTCCTTGCTAATTGATCATTCGCAGTTAATTTTCTAAGCGTTTGGGAACGACAGGCGCGTGTACGTACTGTGAGCGAGGAGGATTTCACTTGCCGACGGACGGCTGGTGTTTCTTGCAGGCTTTGCGTCCGCCGCCGGCTGGTGAACGCGAAAACGCGCTTCGAGGCGTTGCGACTTTGGAGACTTTTTTTCCTGATTGATTCTATATAGTGGTTTTCTTTTGATATGTATAAGGATGTTTGATATAGGATAGGTTTTCTTTTTTTTTAATTTTATTAAGGCATCGGTAATTTTTAAGAGAATTTTTGTTCTATTGATGTATTATTCTCGCTGTTATTGAAAGTTACTTTTATATTTCATAAATATTGGAAAAACAATAATTATAAGATGCTGCAAAGTAAAATGTCATTGTCATGTCTTTCTAATAATGTAATTAAGAGACGCAAATGTTTATCTGGAATATAGTTGTTTATATCTTTGTTTTAACCTCGCTTTGATATTTCTTTTAAGGATTTTAAACCATGCTTATACTTTCTGTAGACCAATTAATTTGTAAATTACTATGAAAAGTCAATTGAAAATGGACATTATTGTTATCCAATTTCAACTATTATAGTAAAAAAATAAAATGAAGGAATTTCGTGGATCAAAATATTTTCCCTAAATGCTTAAAGACGGTTAAATCAATTTTTATTATATTTTCACAGTCTTAAGTAATATTTTCAGAAGCTTGCCTATTCGATGATAAAGGTTCTACAAAATTATTCCTAAAATTTATATGCAAAAATTTAATGATTCAATCGATGACATATAAATATGTAGATAATAGATTACAATTAAATAATACTATTTATTACTGATTTATTACAAATAAAAGTGACTGGTTTTCCTTAAAATATGTCGTATATAAATTCTTTATTAAATATATCACTGAAAAAAATCTTTTAGTAAAAGTGCTGCATTTAACGTAGGTAATTATTCGACCTACATTCAATATAGTAAATTTACGACTTATATAGGAGAAATACCATTGGTAGCAGTGAAATTACTAACAGACTTTGTACTTTTGGTGTAGGCAATATCGATTAAACTTGAAGTAGCAAATTAACTAAAAATTTATGAAATTACTATCGACAACATAAAAATGCTACGAAAATAGCTAGTTTACTAGTTGAATTAGTATTTTTTGCGATTTTTTCAAACTGACGATTAGAAAAATATTTGCATTAGTAAATTTGCAAAGACAATTGTAATTACGTAATCAGAATAGTAAAATTGTTTTCCATAAATGGAAGTAGACTAGGAATTAAAATATTTATTAATAAATTTACAATTAATATTATAAATTAAGGTGGTACTTTGTAAGCATGGTAAAGTGATGATAATTAATAGCGACATAAATACTTATTGAATTAAATATTAGAATAATAATTAGCCCATAAAAATAGTAAATACATAAAAAATATATATTTTTATATATATAAAAATGTCAATTACAAATTTCAAATTTCCAGCAATTCAATTTTTTAATAGTAAATTTATTTAAGATTTGAACTGTAATTTCAAATAAATATAAAGTTTATTATTTACGAAATTGATAGTTTTATAATAAAAATAATGAATTAATTAAAAGAAACATATTTGTAAAACATTATGCTACATTTTAAATATTAAAAATTCTTATCATTTATATAAAATATATTTATTAACAGTATAAAACATGCTTGTCAATGCGCTTTGCGCTTTGAGTGATCATTTCTGTATTCATTATCATCAGTACTATCTACTTTGATGTACGTAATAAATTAACAAATATTAACAATCATAATAACAAATTTACAACTGAAATAGTACTTATAATTTTTTAAAGAGCGGCTTCACAAACATAAATGAAAAATAAATTACTACAAAGTACGTAAAATTGCTGCATTAAATTTAGGTCATAATCCGGCCTACATTTAATGTATCGAATTTACAACGAGACTTGTAATTTGACAATCGTTGCGGTAGTTCGACTATTTAGAAGTCTACGTTATTGAACGCTGACGGATTTGCAGAGTAGTTCTGCCTGTAAATTTACTACTACCTAGGATTAATTTTACTTCGATTTTTATTCAATGATATATATTTATCATTATAAGAATTTATATAATTCGTTTGTAAAATAAATAATTAAAAAAACTCTTGCACATTAATTGAACCGATATAATATTTCTTAGTAGCAAATAATATTTGCAAAATATTAGAAACATTCCGCTAGTAATGCATTACAATTATAGCTTCTACCATTACTTATCAGTCTAAAGCGAAGAATCGCTAAATTAGAAACAATGTCTCATCCATCACTATTATCACGTTTCATCCAATCGCACATTCCTCATTACTATTGATAATAATCCATTCGGCGAATATCTCGTCTCGACATCTGTTCGAAATCGCCGATCCCCGTAGTTAACAGCCGTTTACCAAAAACACAGTAATACGCTCGAAATATAATAAGCGCCATAACGACAAGCTCTCCATACCATTGTTAACCAGAACTCTCGCTTTTAATAAACATCCTCGGTGCAGCGGCACCTCCACCCCGCGCAAAACTCATTATTCAGAAACTCCATCGCTAATCGTCCGCCGGCAGCCAGTCACCACGCGAGTTTTTGCGCTTACCCTCCCCCAAACACCTTGTACTTTTATCCTCCCCCCCCCCCCCC
>UELV01081232.1:23290-33559 GCA_900490015.1 Megastigmus stigmatizans
GCCCGCCTATACTTTTGTATTGAACGCCTTTATAATTGAAAAACACCGAGGAAAAATCAGCTGGGTGCCGAGGGACTTATTGTTTAAATAGGGAATTGCTTACTTTTATCGCTGCAAAAGCTAAGCGGCTGATTGCTAACCGTGAAAAGGTGAGGAGCAAGCGCGCGAGCATGAGAGAGAGAGAGAGAGAGAGAGAGAGAGAGAGAGCTAATGGTTAAAAAGCCTGTGTGCTCCTTCGTATAATTAAGGCCCGCGCCGAAGTAGTGTAATTTCGTTTGCGTTTCCCACTCTATATATAGCTACAGTTGTTTACGTGTATATAGTAGTCGAGACGCTACGCTTTTCTCTTGTCGTCGGGACATTATATCCCTGCTTCTTTTCGAATCATGTGTTGTCAATTCTGGAAAATTCGATTGTTTTAGGATTAACACCAAGCCAGCGAGTGTATATCATACGATTGCTCTAAAACTATCTTGTATTTTTCATATTAGAAAATAATGATTAAGCTGGTTGTGTTAGCCAGTTATTCTTTTAATGATGCATCTTAAAATTAATCCTTTTCGCTACTAACATTCAAATAAATGTAAAGGATTGCCAGTATTATTTGTCTTTTGAATATAAAGTGTTAAAATGAGTTAAATTTATATAAAAGGACTGTTCATTTTATTTTCGTGATTAATTTAATTCCGTCAAGCTTAAGAAGTAAAGAGAAAAAAAACGAAAATTGGAAAATAACTCCGTTATTAATAAATATTGTAACAGTATAAATTCTTTTGGTTTAAAATGTAAAACCTGTATGTCTCGACATCTGCACAAAAATTAAGACAGGAACTTTTGACTTGTTTTGAATTGAAACCATTTTACATATTTTTGAATTACCGTTTCCCAAATTTTGACATGCCGCTTCATTCAAGCATCCAAATATCATCTTCCGTTCCTTACAATTCAAATTACATTCATAGCCAATTATAGAAATTATACCTAATAAAAATTTATCTTTCGAAACTCAAATCACGTTAATTTCACAAATCTTCTACATCCTTAACAAACTACGAAACCTGGTTAGTCATTGAAAGCAGCTTAAACTACTTATCATCCAAAAAAGCTAAAAATCATTCCTAACGACAAGACCTTTATGAAATAACAGCTTCAAAAATTCTTCATTCAAATAATGCGCTAACTTCAAAAACAGGCCTCGTAAGAATCACTATCCCGCGCCAAAACGAATCCCATTCATTCTAAAGACTTGATTGTCCTCGTTCCCTGCCAACAAAGTAACATATTTCTCGTTCAAAAGACAGCTTGCACAACAACCCCGGCAGACACACACGAAAGAATACCTCGAAGAACAAAACCTCCTCCTCCTTCCTCCGAGAGAATAAGATCAGACGTGTCGCGGCGATTCTCGCGCCTAGACCTTCGTGATCCCTCTCTCGCAACCCCCCTGAAAAAGACGAACAAAAAAAAAAGAAAAAGAAAGAAAGATGCCAAAAAGCGGAGCACACGAGAGCCTCACTCCCCGAGGGGCCTAGAAAGACGCGTAATAACACGGCAGCAGCAGCACCAGCACCAGCAGCAGCAGCAGCAGCCAGGAGTAGCAGCAGCGCACGAAACAAACCGAGGAATTAGGCGGTTTATATATCGACGCCGCGATTCTCCGAAAGCTCGCTCTCGTCCTCTCTCTCTCTCTCCCCGTCCACACAGAGAGACGGGAACGCGTTGCACGTTGGTCGGACAGGTCCGTCGGTCAGTTGCGCGAGAGAGGAGAGCGAGTGCCTCTCTGCGCGCGATGTAACGCTCGAGTCCGCCGAAAAAGGCCCCTCGTGCAATTACTGTAGAAGGAGGTGGAGAGGGGGAGCGAGAGAGAGAGAGAGAGAGTGGGCCCGAGACTGCGACGCAAACCCCGGCATTATCCCCAATTATCCGTGCTGCGTACGTTTGAAGTTAGGTGCTTTTTGGCTGTTCGACTCGGGGCCCTCGAGCGCGAAAAAGAGAGGAGAGCGCCGAAAAAGCAGAGCGAGAGAGACGGGCAGACGTGGGGGCCTCAAGGGCCTAACCTCGAGCGAGAACCTCTCTTTTCGCTCTCTCTGACTTTGAATCGCTTTGTATATACATGTGTATAATATACACGTATATACAAGGGACGCGCGTTCGGATGGTCCATTATGTGGCGTCAAGCGTCTGCGAGACCTCGAACCATACGTGTGCCCCTCTCCCTCTATACCTATATGTATATATCCGCAAAAGTGGCGCGCGAATCTTTCGTGCGGAGGGAGAGAGAGAGAGAGAGAGAGAGTCGATTGTTAATGCGTTCGGGAGAGGTTCGAATGCCTGTAGTAAGGCCCCGGGGGGGCTTTTTTGACTTTTCGGCCGAAGAGGGAGAGCGAGAGAGAGAGGGAGGCTAGGATTGTTGTATAGACCGCAAGGTATATGAGCGAGAGCCGTCACGGTTTGCGCAAAAGCGACCATCATCGCGAGAGGGGTTGAGAGACGTGTATACCGCGTCCGGAATAAATGGCGATGGCCAATTATCGGAGTGCGGAGGAGAGAGCCGAGGGTTTATGCGTGAGCGATGTACGCCCGGGATCTTGGTTAAGTGTCTATATACACTGTTGTGTATGGTGGAGTGGTTTGGTGGGTGAGAGATTCATGGTGCGGAGAGTAGAGCTGGGTCGAAGGGTTTGGAGATAAGGTTTCGTGGCGGAACGAATGTTCAACGGCTCGGAGATGATACGCTCTTGCGTTAGAGGAATTGATTTATCGGGGAATCTATCGAGCAATGCTGAATCAACAAGATCACTTTGTAATTTTAATGGACAAAAAATTCAAGTTCTACAGAATTTTGGGGTTACGGATTAACTGTGTAATAAATTATCCTATGAAAATGTCCTCTATAATTATTCAGATTTTTTTCATAAAAGTACGGCAGTATACTTGCTCCTAAGTTCCAAGATTTTTAATCGGTGAATATTTTGTCAGGTAAATTCTCTGGCAAGTGTGGGTACATAAAATTTTTAAATGAACTGACATTTGCGCGCTAAAAACCATGATTTTGGAGGTTATGTCTTCTATTTAAAGGATAAATGTCCGTCGAAATGGCAGCCATTTGCTAGCTAAGTTTCGCAAACACGCAAGCCCCGTTATTATTTTGAACCACGTACAGAATTTTAGATATGTTCGAATGAATATGATGACGTACATGCTATTATGATGAAGACTATATAAAGTCAGTCTATAATGAACATTGAATATCTTTTCCTTGGCTTACTCGATTTTATTTATTTAGTAATATCCAATTCTTATACCGGGACATTTAGCTCTGTCTTAGATATTTAATTAAGCGATCCTATTGTGATAAACAATGCTCACAAGGGAACAATTGTTTGTATAAGCTTACTTTTATCCATTCATCGAGGTTAAATTTTCAACGTTCTAATCACTCTGTAAATGTAGAACCATTCTTAAAAACGTATGAAATGTTAAAGATGATATAGTATATAGTATATTTTGGTGTGCCCTAGCAATACGAAATTCATACTCATTCACTCCAAACCTTCCAAGTGGACATATTAAAGCTTATGTAATGTCTCGAAATTTATGAAAATAAATGCCATTATAGTTGATAATAATTTTTCCATAATTCTAACTACAAGTAAACGTAATCCTTATTCCTCGACAACAATCCACAAAATCAGCATTCCCTTATTCACAGCCGCATATACATATTTCGCGTCTCCGCGAGACCAAAAGCAGCAGAAAATCGTCCATGCAGCAACCACCGCCGGAAACCATTGCTCTGAGGCCGTGGTGCGCACCCTCGCCATTCTTTTTCCGGTGTGGCTGTTTGCCCATGTGTGTATGTGTGTGTGTGTGTGCGCGCGTGTGTTGTGTATATACCGCGGTAAATCTCCTTTAGCACGCCAACGGTGAGTTATCTGTTAGGAAAGAAGTGAGAGAGAGAGAGAGAGAGAGAGAGAGAGAGAGAGAGAGAGAGAGAGAGAGAGCAAGAGTCGACGTGGCCCATTTTCAATTCCGTTCGTTGCGAATGAAACGAGCCGCATTACTTTCCTGGAACTGACTCGACACACGCCTAGATGTGTTATGTTTGCAGTGTCGCACTTTTCCGGAATGCAATGCTTTTTTCTTTTTTTAGCTCGATGGTATCGATTAGTTGAGATGTAGGCTGTAGAGGCAATGTTATTCGCCGCGGTTCTGATGGCTAGACTGCCATTTTTGTGTGGTACGTTTGTTGGAATAATTAATGTATTTATGAGATTTTAGGTTATGAAGTTTGAGGATTTTATATATGACTAATTCTGTAATTCATTATAGTGATTTGAACTTCAATGTTAGCGTCTAGCCTGAAATTTTTGTAATAGCTATACTATCTGAATTCTAAAACTGTGAGAATTACTCGAGTCGAGTATGATTATATGTAGTTGTTTGATACTGCCTAGTAATAATATCTATAGAAACATAAGAAAGTATTATTTTTGATACCAAATACAGCGTTTTGACTAAAGAAAACATTGGAAAATAGCTGATCACTACTTTTCGTTTATACGATTTTGAAGCCTTGAAAATAGTTGTAGGAAAGAACAAACCAAGCACAATGATAAAACTAAGAGGAATTTTAGTTCTTGTGTTTTTCGTGCACTAAATGAGGAGTTTCGTGTTTTACTGTTTCCTCAAATGGACCCTACCTTCAGAGACGAGTTCAGAGGTAATAACTACTTTGAAAGAATTTTGGTCCTCCTCCCAAAAAAAGCAAAGAATTTTAGAAACTAAATGTGCACTCAAAGTATTTTACTATAAAAAAAAATCTTAAACTTATGGTGTGGTAAACAACGTGTCACAGTCTAATGATAAAAATAAAATAGCCATATAACGTTGATAAATGCAATAATTCATTTTTTCATAATAATACACCGAGAAATTCTTGCCAGTGCGCGCTTTCTTAATACAACCTTCGTCTCAAGTTTCGCCAAAAGAACCAATCGATATCCCAATAAATTTTTGCTCGCATCGTCGTACACCCAGCACGACTTCAATCTTCTGAGCTCTTCGTTCTCCACATATACAAAGAAAAATTGATAATGTATGGTTTATTTCGTTCCTTTATTCAAAGGGCGCAGGTCCCGCACTATATGTATATTTAATGATATGCGCGGCTTCGATTCGACTTTGCACACCTGGTGCTTCGCAAAATGCCCACTGCCCCGGTCAGCTCACCGATCTATCCCATATCCCTTCGATAATTATTCCTCCTTTTTGAAACCTTCGAGAGATGAAATCGAAACGTGCGCGTGTTCGTCGCTTTGGATAATATTAGCGTATATACTGGCATTAATAATTTTGTAGAACGGACCTTTTCGAGGGGTTGGGATTGGAATTAAGCCCAGAAGTGTTTTGTGTGAGTCAGATGGGATTGAAAGCTTTGATAATATTAACTCCATCTAATGTAAATATTGCATCTTTTTGTTTTTTAGCTCTGGAAAAGTAAGGAGTGGAACTAAATTAATAACTTTCAAAACTAGAACTTTTTATATTAAACAGCTACATTAAAGTAAAGTTAAAACACAATGGAACTGCGATAAAAATGAAGTATTCTCACCATTTATTATACTTAATCATGATTTCATTTTGGCATTTGCGTCATATCAATATTTTCACAATAACAGTAAATCTCACGCCAAATTTTATCGAAAAACATCTTTACAACGATCGTAACTCAAATTTGAAAATTCAAGCAAATTAATTTGCCGTCCCGTCTTGAAACCACACCGCGTCGTTACCATAAACTACAAAAATATTAATTATCGCCAATCTGCCGCAAGGATGAGACCGATCCACCCAAAAAAACTATACTGCACTCCATTCAATCAGCTCTCTCGACCTCAAAACTTAAATATCACCACAATTTCCGCGTCAATCGCACGAGTGAGAAATATAACTCTTGGGTGTGTATGTGTGTGTGTGTTGTCCCTCTCTCCCTCTGTCCCAAAATTTTTCACTACCAATTTAATGCGACTTTACGCGCGCAAGGCCAAGCGAGTCGCGCGCGATATTCGGCCATTTCGTCGAAGTGATTTCGACGAAATTCTTACACGCGAGAGAAGAAGCCCTTTTTCGCCTCTTTCCTCTGCACCCCTTGAAAAATATATATCACGATATAGATATACATATATATACAAAACATGCGGCCGTATATGTATCGCCCTGTCCGGACGTTGTATACCCGGACTCTCTTCGGTGTCTATCAATCACTCGTACCTTGGCGCAGGGTCCACGACTTTACTCCCTCTCTCTCTCTCGAGGCGGGGGCTATTATCCTGCCAGACTCTTGTGATGCACGACCTCCGACGAGTTGCTCCTATATAGCTCACGGTGTGTACTACAAGCCTCTAAAACTTACTCTCCTCTCCTCTCTCACTCTCTCTCTCTCTCTCTCTCTCTCTCTCTCTCTCTCTCGTGTTTTTACTGATAAAAATAGTAATCTACAGCCCTACGTGCGTATATACCGCCAAGTTTTACGCTATCTCTCGCGAGAGCCAGTATATATAGGGATGTGCTCATGCTGGCCTTTTCTTTTTGCGCTTTCGCCTTTTTTGTTTCGCTGCCGCGGAGAGCCGCTCTGCGCGCACGGAGAGAAATGATTTGTGCGACTGTTCGGTACGGGTTGGCTTTTTTTTTTGTTTTTAGTCTCTCGGTTCAGGGCTGCTGCTGGGAAAGTTGCGTATAGAGTTCGCGGACTCCTGATGCGTTGTTAAACGTTGCGCGGGCTGTTTTTTTCTTTTTTTTTTCTTTCTTTGGGTTGTCCGCCGGTTGAGCTGTTAATTCGAGGACGAAGGGCAGTTTGCGTTGTATCCGCGGCGTAATGAATTGTGGGTGTGCGAGCGTGAAATTTTTGCAAAGTACGGTTTTGTTGGTTTCTAAAAGCGGCAGTCGAAACTTTTCATTGCCTTGTAGGAATAAATTGCGCGTAAGCTGGGGGGAAGATGAATTGTGCACAATCCATGGAAGAAAAGATTTGATGGGCTGTTTTTCTGATAAAGTGTGGGGATTTGAGGGAGTAAACGATATAAATTGACTCTGATTTATGATGCGCTTTCCCATTGAAATCGTTTAAAATTTTTTTACATTATAGCGAACTTATTCGGATAGAAGAATAATGTATTTTTGATAGTGCTTCTAGTTTCAGATTCTTTCGTTTTCTTCACTTTAGTGCAGCGTAGGATTATCCAAATAAATGATAAATTCTTAAATAAATTTTGTAATTTAAGTTTGATTGCACATTTATTTCAAAACGCAATTCCATATTTAACTTTATAATATATTGCACCGTTCTTATTATACGATATAAAAATGGCTCTTTCCGAAATACAGTTACAGGTAAATCCTTTAAAAAATCATCATCGAAGTACTGAAAATTTAAAATTCTGAATCGCCCTCCAGTGGCAACTTCAGTTGCATACCTCGGCTGAGGAAGTTTAAAAAACACTTCTCCTTCACCCCTCGTTCGATGGGCGGAAAAAAAATCTCAACAATCTCGAAGCTCGCAAGTTCGCGGAACACATATCGGGCCGAGTCGATGGTTACTGTTTACATTGTGTATGCATACACCAAGAGGGCGGTCTCGGGGCTCGCGGTACGTAAAATTTCCTTCCGACTCCGAACTCACCTCGCGCTACTGTATAACTTATCAAGCGCTCTACTGTGTATGTGTGGCGGCTAAGGTGTATAGAGCGAGAGGGAAATGGCTCGTTGAATATTCAAAGAGATGCGACCCCGATCTCGTATACTCACTCTAACACACACACACACGTACATGCGACGTACGCTGATGGTTTTAAGTTATTTTTAATGTTTTTTACAACCGCGCGGACATGAAAAATGAAGAAGTCGACGTGTGTGTGTGGGTATCTGTGTATATAGAGGCGAATTCCTTCCGCTTGCTCACTTTGGTTGAAGTCGGTGTGCGACGAGTGAAAATTTTAATATCAATCTCTTGGGAGTCTCGGTGTTGCGCGGCTATTGTGTGGCGCGGGAAAATTTGCAGTTGTTATGTAAACGCTGCGGTGTAATGGATGACGAGATTGATTATTCTGTGGTAAATTGAAAATGCGTTCGAATAATTAGGGGCATTGTTTTGTTGCAAAGTTCTAAATAAAAACATAGATTATTTGCGATATGCCTTTAAAAATGTTAATCTCAACTTGATTCCATACAATTATTGTAACTATAAATAGGCATTACTAATTTCATACACATCGATTATCAGATCTTCGCAAGACATTAAAAATTAATTATAGTTTCTATTGCAGTTTTAATGTTTAAGATAAAACGTGGACAAAAATGCACAAAACACAGAAAACTATTCGCGGATGAACCCGTCAAATAAAATCAGCTGACGAAGTGCAGTCGCGCCATAAAAAATTCATCCCCCACCGTTTCTCCATCGCATCGGAGCGCAAAACCGCACACACGTACCCAAACACCCGCTTGCACGCACACGTATATAGTTGCTCCCTCACCTCGAAAGCCAAACCCTATCACGAATACAAAAAGTAAATCTATAGCGCTCCCCCACATCCCAGAGAGTCAGAAACTCCACGAGAGAGTACGATTAATGGAATTAATGTAGGCGCGCGATGGGGGGGTAGGTTAACCTCGAAAACCGATAGGTCGCGTGCGATTCGAAAATATCCTGCGGTCGGGCACATTCACACATTCGTGACGAGACGACTTTTCGAGACTACCTACCCACATACACACACACACGTACATACTCTACCGTGATATCGCATGTGCAACACGCTATATAGAACAAAGTTACTCTCTCGCTCGCTCTCCACCCCCCCGCCAACGAGAAGCTTTAGTAGGATAGATGCGAGCTGGACACGCGATTCGCGGATGGGAATCGGCATAATATACCAAACAGAAATGGCTCTCGCGTGGAATAAAATGGAAAATGTAGAGAGGCTCGCAGGAAAGATCGTTTTCTCTCTACCGGCTTCTTTTTCTTTTTGCTGACAGCTTTTGGGGGAAGGGAGGGGGAGCAATTTTGCGCGGTGTCTTTGTCCGCTTTTTGTTTATTCGCGCCTTTATTTACATGAAACGCGCGGCTTGGCAAGCCGAGTTTATTGCGCCAACCGCGGCTGAACTGAACGCATATACGGATACGCAGCTACGAGAGATTGATAGGTGACACGGAAAATAAAGCCTGACGAAAAATGAGCATTCGGCTTGCCTCTTTTCAGGAATGCAGCCTCGCGCGATTTTCCATGTCTCTCACTCTTTCGACATTTTGTTACACTCAATTTATTTTCGTAAAGTATGCGCATTCGTATTGTTTATAGTTATTATTTACCGATAATTAATCAGTGCAGAAATTCAGTTATTAGAATTGCAAGCGTAACTTTGTGCGTGGTAATGAGATGTATTCAAGGGTAAATCAAGCTAATATTATTCAGTGTGGAAAGTGTGATTTGATTTACAAAATAATGTTATGTTTTCATCGCGATCAATTTAAATCGCACGCAAGACGTCGCCGATTTCTGCTTTTAATTTCGCGTTTTAATGAATCGGATGGGAATTACGAGATGAGAATCGGTGCGCTCGACAAAAATTTAATTACGCAGCTCATTAAATCAAATGGAGATAAAATAAATAAAGTTTAATTGCATAATAAAATTTTGGGATCTTAATATTTGTGAATTTATTGTTTATTTACATTTAAATAATAGCATATACATTTGTTCTGCCCATTTAAAATTAAACAATTGTACTCGGTAAAGAGATTTATATACAATCTTAAGTAGGTCTCCATTATACATAAAAATAATCTTTCAAAGATACATAAGAAAGGCCGTAATTACATACGAAAAGAAAGCACATCCCGCGACGAGTGCAATATAAGAGAGAAAGAGAGAAAAAAGAAATAAGAAGAAGGTATTCATTTCCCTCAAGACAGCTGAAAAAGAAAACAATCTCAAAATCGTGGGTACGCGATACGCGCGAGATACATATCGAGTTCTCGAGGTTATCCATGACACACACGTGCATATACATATCGTGCACTGAAAAGAACGAGAAACCGAAAGAGAGAGAGAGAGAGAGAGAGAGAGAGAGAGAGAGAAAAGGCCTGTGTGTATATGTAATGGCCTTTTGAAATGACATGCAAATGCAGCGCCGCGCGCGGCTCTCACACGCACACAGTCGTCGACTGCACACGCGCGTGTATATATGCACGTATATATATATATATAT
>UELV01081233.1:0-11073 GCA_900490015.1 Megastigmus stigmatizans
ATATATAAAAAAACACATAAAAAAACTTTGTTTAGCTGACGCATGAGGCTGACCTCACTTTTACATAAGATCAAAAGATACAATTACAAAGACATGACGTCATTAGTTTTTTTAAAGCTTTTTTTTTATTTACAGATTATTAAAACGTGAAATGGAAATAAAATTCAAGAACTCGATTACTTGATATTTATATTTTTACAAAGCAAATTTATGTATAAATATATTAATATTGTTATATTACTGTTTTGCGATAAAATTAACATTATTAATGAATAGATTCTATAAAAAATACGTAAATACTAATTAATTACTATAAAATAAATAATATTTTTAATATTTTCTTAGATACAATACGCTTACATACATTTGAGCAGCTCAAGAACGTTCCCCAGCAAATCAATTATCAAATCAATTAAGTAAATTTTCTTTAAACTCTACACGCATATAAACTAATTTTGAATTCAGAAAAGTTTACTAAACATTACTACACATTGCGGTATTAAAAACATCAGGTTAGGTGACTCGCTCGATCCTCAAAAAAACAAAACAATACTTGCAATTTTTAGAAAAATATTTCCTTATTGCGACGTTTCGAATGCTTGAGGTATTTATATATCTTTCTCTTCAGACTTACTAGAATAGTATGATAAAATTTCACACATACTACCACGCATTTCCGTACTTTGTTTAAAATAAAAAGTAAATATCATAAATTAATTGCTTATTTAAAACTGATAATTAAAAGCGGGAGCAAAAAAGAACACCCTCTCTTTGTCGCCCCGAATCAAGTGATAGTAAGTAGTATATGTGTGTTGCAAGTGTTGTGGTTCTTAAGTCACTTCACTTATAGTTATAATGCAAGGAACGATAAATTCAATTGTATATTGATGTATTAAGTAGTTTTAAATAAAATTCTTTAAAAAAACTAGCACGTAATACTTGACTTAAAAATGAATAATATACAAAAAAATTATCAGGATTTGCAGTACTAACTTCAAAGATACTGCAATTTAAAGACGTATTATAATGATACAAGTATATCTATATTGTGGTACAGTCTGTTCAAAAGTGTATGTTGCACAACCCTTTTTATATTTATATGATTTTTAGTATTTTGTGGTACATACTTAATAAATTTTATTATTAATGCTGCAATTTAACGATGACTTATAAAAAAGAAAATTTTCAATATTTTAAGTTTTTGAAAGTTGAGACTAATTCTGTGGACTATATAGAGAATTGGGCTCCACTTGAAATATGTTGAAGTATTAAAAATTCAATGAAAAAAATATGAAACTGTAAGTGTCGATAAGTATGCTCTACCGGCTTCCTCTTCTGCAAAAGGTTAAGGTTTTTAAACGAAATACTAAGATTTTAATCTTTTAAATATTTTTATTGTATTTATAATTATAATATTTAATATGTACAATTTTAAGCTATTCAATAATATTACCAATGAATAAAAATCAAATTTGGCCCATGGCAAACGGTAAGGTAGATTTAGTTTGCAAGATATATGATCCTCTGACAGTCAATTCTTTTTTTAATCCTCCCATAAGTTCGGGTATACCGTTGCACTGTCCAAGTGCCATCTTTAAGTGACTGACACATGGTCTTCCGTAGAATCCCACATCGCTATTAATGGATTCAGCGTACAATTCGTAAGATCGAGCATGCGAACAAGCTCCACCTGGGTCTGCGATACAGCCCATTTGATGTTCACCTCCATTGGGGTAGAAATCAACGTGACCAACGGGTACAAAAATACCCAGATTTAGAGCGTTAGTGTGAATAATTTCGACGTTCTTAGCGTCGTGAGTCGAAATCCTTGTGCCAGGTAGCGAGTTGTAGAATAGAGGTAATGCTGGGTCAAGTCCTGAAAATTTAAAAGAAATACATAAGAAATGTTTTTGAGTCTGTAGTTTCAATCGCTCATAATTTTTATACATTCATTTAATTTATAGATATAACTTTGATAAATGATTTAAAGTCTTAACGTCTTATAACAAATTGAAAAAAATAAATATAAAAATTTCAATCTTTTATCTCCCAATGAAATGTTTCAGCATCGATCGAAAAAATTATAAATTTAAATATTAAACTATTACTTACCAACAAGATAATTGACAATATTTTTGGCGTGGTAGCCTGCTGATCCCATTACATGAGCACCGAGAGAATGTCCAATGAGTTTTAAGTTATTCAGATCCATACCTTGTGCTTCTAAAAAGTCAATCATAGTAGCTACATATTCACCGACTTTTTTAACGTGACCAGAGGCCCATCCATAAGGTCTGAAAGATATTTTACTCCAGTCGACAACAATAATATTGAAACCACCTTTTTTCAAATAAGCTGTAAATTAATTATAATAGAAAATAAATTTCAATATATTGATTTAAGTTAAATTATTCTGCATTCTAACGTATTAAAATATATCTATTTTATTTTTGGTATATGTTTTATACAAGTAGGACTTAGAATTAATATAAGAATTATCTTTGAATTAAAATTGCATGACTATGCATATGTCTTAAGAAAACTATATATAAATTACGTTCTATAAAGTAACTTTCTTTGCAAACAAGTCTATATTTTACAACGAAAAAATTCACAAAAAAAAAACAATCAAAAATTTCAGGCCTACCTAATAATGCTATCTGCAATTGAAAAATTTCTATCAGTAAATTAAGATGTATATTATCACATATTAATGACATCATGCATTACTTTAAAATAGATTAGATTTTAGCGATCAATGTTATTTTGAGTTATGTTGCTTAAATTTTATTCGAGTAAGTGACGTACCGTCTCTAATCAGCGTACACGCCCTGCTTTTCGCGGAATTCATCCATCCGTGTGTAACAAATACAGTTTCACGTTTTGGATCAAATTTCGTTGATTTAAGCTTTTCCACATCGTTTATAACGAGTGGTTCACCTTCCGATTTTTCTGGAGTATAAAGAGTAAAAAATACTTTATCATCTATAGTTGTTGCTTCTATTTCAGCCAAGGGAGGAAATTCAAGAGTAGGTTTCACTAATTCTCCATCGTCATTGTAAAACCAAAGAACTCCTGTCGTCTTATTTGTAACTTTATTAATTACTTTATCTAAGGGCAAAGTTAGTTTATTTAGTAAACCATCACGACCAATGTCAGGAACCGCGGATTTCACATCTAAAATAAATTAGCATTCAATTACAGAATATTGTATAGGATATTCAATGAAGCTTTAAATGTAATATTATTGTTGTTTTGAAAGACTTACAAACTATACATAATAGCGGAATAACGAGTGCGAAAGAATAAAAAAGTAAACTCTTCATCCTGCACTGCACTTTTACTTTCGCTTAAAATATCAACTGCGTCTGAGTATCAATATGACTAAACGAAAATGATTGACAAACTCCTTTTATAAAGCAACGCTAAAACTTAATCATTAACTGACATGATAATTTGGAGAAATTTCTTAAGAAATGAGTTGTTTTGTTCGCAACTCGCAAATTTTAAAGAAGTCAACGGACCATTGAAAAAAAACAATCATTCAATAATTGCTTCTTCGTGACCCCCTATGTAAGATAAACATATTCCAAAAAGTAACAAAATTTTAGATAACATATATTAACGAGGCATTACATGCGATATTACCGGTTCGATATCATTTATTGAAACTCACAATATAATTCCTGGTAGAAACAGTAACGATATTTTGGATAATTATTGGTTAATTTTCTAGTTAAAAACGCCACGCCAACATTATTACTTTGTTAAAGATAAAAATTAATTTTTTATAAGAACATTATATTCTATTGGTAACAACTGAAAATATGACCATAATTTTAGATAATTTTAATAAGATTTTAAGATTTATTTCGGCTGAAAATACTTCCATTTGATATTTGAATAACACGTTAACAGGGATATTATAATTATTTTATAGTAGTTCTTTTGTTGTTGTACAAATATTTAAAAAAAATAGCTGCTTAAGAATAAAAGAATTTTCTTACATTTTTTATTTCTTATCAAGAAGTGCTATTTCAGTAACACTTACTCATATTTTGATATATATAATCAACGTACCTCGCATATACATAAGATTGGTCAATTAATTTAACCTAATAATAAATTCAATTTTCCAATATTGAGTCTGGAAATTATCATAAATTGATTTGAATTTGTTTTCAAATAAACATTTTTGCAACATTTTTATTTTGGATTTCCATCTTTATAATTAACTGCGTTTCAACTAGACGATTTATTATTTTACACTACTATCTTTGAAAATAAATCTTAATCGGTCTGAATTCTGATACATACACATAATGGGTTAAAAATATTGCAAAATATTGAAGTTCACAAATAATATACACCTATTAACTAAAAAAGATGCAATTATATGATACTCTAATTAAAATACTCATATTATAATGAGGTAATATACATGCCTTAAAGAAATAAGAAAAGGATAGTATTTAAGATAAAGCTGTATTATTATTAATGAATTTTTAGAAAATCCTTAAAAATCAATTCACTATAGTCTCATATAAAGTATTAAAAAAATTTATTCACTTAGAAATATATGTACAATGAAAACTAATTTTTTATTTACACATATATTTGAGTATTAATCACAGGTTCTGTGGGAAAAAAAACTGATGTCATGTTAAGTACTAGGTACAACTCTCTTATTAATGAATGCATCACTACTATCCCGAAATTCCCAAGGCATAGGGTGGATAGCCACTAGTTTCAAGATAGTACAGTCCTCCAGTTTCTTGTTTGGCATCATTTCCGCCCATCACGGCCACATCTCCGGTACACCTTCCCTGCTTAACTGCACCATAGTCCGTGCACTTGCGACCGTAGAATCCGCCACTATTGGAAATTGATTCGGCATAGAGCTCGTAGACCCGCGAATGCGAACAGGCGTTAGTAGTACATCCTGGCTGTTTAGCACCGCCGTTGGGGTAAAAATCAAAATGACCGATCTGATGGGACATTCCGCAGTCTCCCTCGTTCGTGTGTATCACTTCGACCGTGACTGCGTCTTGTATCGATAAGCGTTCGCCTGGATTTCGAGATTCAAATGATGGCAATGCTGGGTCGAGTCCTGCAACATGTACATAATTGTGAAACGTTTATGCATGTGGAAAAAATCGTGTTCAGTAGTTTAATAGTAGACGCACGTTTCTTCATAATAAGATTCATACGCAATAAATACCGATTACCTCTTATTAATATTTAGTTTCGATTATATATTGAGTATCGATTGTATCTGACATATACAATTGATAGCGCGGTACTTTGATCTTTTACTCTAAGTAGATAAATAATACTTATAATTTTCTTTTAATCTACAAACTTTGTAGATTGTTCCATTGATTAGCAACTAAAAGAATTAAGCCGCTCCGGTATTAGTAAAGATGCTTGTGCAGAATGATTATATAAATTATTTTCACACTTGGCTTACCTACTTACATCTAAATTTTTAATAATCCCTGTTGTAGTACTAATTTTAATACGGCATATTCTACACCTTTTACGCGTAATAGCAATCTAAAACAATTCAAAAGCGAAAAAAGAAATGTGCCATTTAGAGATATATTTAAGCTAAAACTCCTCAGAGGAAATATAGTGGATATTATGTTAAATTAAATTGCAATTATCTAAATAATCTCACAACAGGTTACACAGTTATGTAAATAAGTTGGACGAAGTACAGGCGCTACTGCAGTTGATAACTTTTATAATGAAAAGTTGAAAGTTCCAGGGACACGGACAAACGTAATTAGTTGAAAACTTCACAATCTCGGGTGATTTAGTGACGAGATAGCTTTCATAATTTTGTTAAAATAAAATATCAAAACACACACACACATACACACATGCACACAGAGACATATGGCTTTATAACGCACCTACGATGTAATTAACTTTATTTCTCATCCGATAACCGGCTATGCCCATTACGTGGGCGCCCAGGGAATGTCCAATCAGAGTCGTGGTTTCTGGGTTCAATCCATGATTTTCGAGAAAATTGATCATTTCTGCTACGTAGCTACCGACTTCTCCGACGTATCCAGTAACCGTCCAATAGTCTATCGGAATAAGCCCCCATATATGCATCATGTCATGCCAATCCACGATAATTACGTTGTAATCGCCACTGCTTAGAAATGCTGTAACATTTTTTTTTTCCAAATATAGTTATACGAAATATTTATATCTTATATACTGAAAATATTGAATCCGTGAAAGTAATTTTACCGTCTTTCGGCATTGTACACGCTAGCCCGGTTTTGGAAGCGAGGTACCCGTGAGTTATTATTTTGGTAGGCCGATGACCAGCGAAGTTACTCTGCAACAAGCCATGCGTATCGCCAAGACTAATCAGCTGTCCGTCTCGATTTTCTCGGGTATACAAGTAGAAGGAAACGTATCCGTGCGCCGACCTCGCAACACCTTGATCCGTGACGTTTAAAAGATTCCTAATCACATCTGGTTGTAGCATCGATCTCTGTAAACACAAAAGAATTCGTCGATCATAAACAGTATAGTATTTATATGATTGATTCGTTCCCGAACTCTCTATATAAATCCGCGATAATCGAGTCGCTAGGTACCGCGTAAAGCACCTACCGTTCCAAGCGCACAGGAAAATACGGAATACGTCGAGCGGCATGTCGAAATGTTAATTCGCAACGCTAGGAGAAAAAGAACGAGTGCGTGAACCTTCATATCGAGATAGGTAGATATACCATACGATTCGCTAGTAAGACTCATATTTATACGGTCAATTGTAAGTACCGATGTTATTATCAGCTGTTAGCGGCGGGGCACTCGAGGACCGATAAGATTGAAATTGCATAGTTCTTTGCGGATGAAATCTGTATTAGGAAACAAAAGTTATATAATGTACATCGTTATAATCGGCTCGTGTTTTTTTTTTTCCACCTGATTTCCATCGATAATTCAGATCGGTCCGTTGAGAAATCAAAGCAACGACAGGTTCGCTATACTCGATAAAGAACATCGATAATTAAATTATGCGCGGCATGCATATACATCGTGTGAGTGTTGCGGTTGTGCGCGTGCGCCCGATTTCCTATATATTCGGGCAAAAAGGACACACCGAATATATGTATATACGCGTATGCGTGTGTGTGCGTAGAGCAATCGTAATATTCCACGTCGAATAATGCGTCGCGGCGCGCATATAACTTGGACTGGGCTTATCAAAACACAGTGTGGGCTGGGAACGTTGTACATATATATAGTAAAGAACGTCGGTGGCAGGGGCGAACGGTATACACATATACATATAGGTAGTAATAACGAGAACGATCGCAATTGATCGACGTCTGCTATCTCATCGACGTCGCAGCGTAATTACGATTCCTGATGAATCTAGCTAGCGAGGAACGACGAATCGAAATAGTACTATCGTATATACATGCATCGCGCGCGTTCGGCCGCGGCTCACAAGTGTTCGAAGAAAATATCATTATTTACCAACATTAACGCCTCCCAACCCCCCACGCGCGCCGCACACAATTCGCAGCAGCCGTACGCCAGTCTATTAACGCGCTCATTTGCCTTTTATCATTTGTCGAATGCTGTATTACACGCCCGGTCGCGCACCCATAGTCATTTTGTTGTACAACCAGCACAATATATATATAAATGATTATACGCGGCGTGTTATTCAATAAGCGCGATTAAATTCCTTGATTAAATCTCTGAGCTAATTATTAATTTGAAAGCGTTTAAGCTTCCCTCGTGTGTGTACGTGTACATATTTTTTTTTTTTCACTCGCCGTAATATTGAAGACTGTGGGTTTGCGCGTCAAACGTTGCTTCTTATCCTTCATAAGGCAGCTCGTTAAATGATGAGCCCAAAAGTTATTCCTTATACGTAATTGCTATTGAGTACATCCTAGTTTACTATAAACAATCTTTCCAAAAAAATCCTAAAACTTGCAAAAACTTTCAATCCTCCACTTTAACTTTATCCGAGAAACAAAAAAATTTTCGACAATAATAACCAAACTAGAATCGCAAGCGAAAGTTTCCTTAAAAAGTGCATCAATTCTTCGTATCAAAAGCGCGGAGAAAGAAAATCGAGAATTGCCTCGCATTTCCAACAACTCTCTCTTCCTCTCTTCCTCTCTCCCTCTTTGGTTTCATCCCAGGCGAAACTCGTACATAACGTCCTCGTGCAGTGCATTAGAAAGCTCGCACACGATCGCGCGCACATAGCCTTTCGCCATCGTCGAATTACGCTTAGGCGAGCTATATAAGTCCTCTCTTCAAACTCGCACGTGTGTATGTCCGTGTGAGTACGAGTGTATGCATGTATGCAGCATATATATAGGCAGAGCTCGCGTGAAGCTCGAAAATGAGGGCTTCGGCCTCTCTCCCTCTCTCTCATCCTCTCGGGCACAGACACATGCACAGTCTCACGTGCACGCGAACGCACGAGACGGGAACGCGAAAGAGAGGGTGCAGAGAGAGAGAGAGAGAGAGAGAGAGATGGAACTATAGCTGCAGAGCGAGGGAGAGAGAGAGCGCGAGAGGCTGCAGGCAGGAAGGCAGGCTGAATAGTAGTGTGTGCACGGAAAGGTTGGGTATGCTTTCGAGGGGGTTGAGCGCGAAGCGAGGCGAGAGAAGCGTCGGGTGGCGAGAGAGAGAGAGAGAGCGATAGAGCGAGCGAGAGAGAGAGAGAGAGAGAAAGCAGAAGAGAGCGAGGGCGCCTGCAGTGACTAGCCTCCATCGATTTACCATGCGACGCCATCTTGCCACCCTACGCTCGGGGTTGACCACCCTCCCCACCCCCGCGTGCACCCTCTCGCACGCACACCTTCGCTCCTTCTCTCTCTTTCTCTCTATTTCTCTCTCTATCTATCTCTCTCGTTCACTCCGTGTGTGCGTGTAGGCGTATACGCGAACGGGGACGTCGACTAGTGGTCCGCGGTAGACATTTTGAAAAATGATCCAGGAAGTCATCGAATTCAGCCGGGGTTTTTTTGCAGGCTCTGGAGCGCGCGGCTCTCTCGGTCGCTGACTCTTTCTCTCTCTCTCTCTCTCTCTCTCTCACTCTCTCCCGCTGCGATGCACGCGACGAATACAATGCACTGGCACGTCGTGTGACGAGATAGCCGAGGCAGCTCTCTCTCTCTCCCTGCCTCTCGTTGAGCTTGCTGAATGTATAGAATGGCACGAGAGTGTGAGAGAGAGAGAGAGAGAGCGAGAGAAATAATGCGTGTACGGCTGGAATGCGAAAAATTAATTATATCGGATTAATGCGAATTAGGACGAGAGAACGAGAGAGAAGCTGGCCCTGTAACATCGCGTATATAACCGACGTGAGCCGCCAGCCTAGAGAATATTTATGCAGAGTGGAGGATGTAATTGAAGAATGCGGAATGCATCGCTCAGCGCGCTATACCGGCTCATAAGTACCGGGCGAATATTATTTTTTACCACCCGGTCGCCCGGATTTTTTTGATGATTATTAATGTCGACCGGCCGTACCGAAGCCTGCGGGCCATGCCTAGGTATCGTGATTTGCAAAAGTAACGCTGAGATAACTGACCTGCGGATATGCGTGCGGCTCCGACAAGACGCGGTAATAAGCCTTGTTCACGGCTTTATCGGTGGTGTTTTATATGATCGATAAAGGGATGCGTGTCTTGAATGGCTGCTGATGGCTAACGAGGATTTTATTGCGATCGCTTGTAAGTATAAAAATGCGATCGCGATCCCGAAGAGCAAGAAAATTATAGGCTCAAGAGAAAGTCAGTTGAAATAATCCGATTTAACGGTATTAAGTGCGTCGCGGTGCCTGTGTTCATTAGCTATCAAAGAGTACAATTAATCAATTTCGATGAATATTAACATTGAATCGTATAATATTAAAGCTTCAGCGATGACATATTGTACGACGGCTGCTATACGGAAAAGTTCACCTTTACGCTCGATCGGTTGAACGTTTAAAGAATATTATTATTATATGGTAACGGCCTTCGTACATGGGCCGTTGCGGAGGGGAGAAATGCAATTTCTCTGACTGGAAATGTGTTTAGAAATAATTGCAACCGCGGTTCTATGAAAAAAAATCACACAGATAATATTCTTTTGATAGTATATACATTTATGAAAAACAAATCCTGTGTGTTTACTAGTTTATATAATTACAACATGCGTTATCTTGGGAAAAATACGTTCTTTATCGAAACCTGCTAAGAAAAGCTGATATTAATTTTTGATGCAAAAAAAAATACTAAATACGACTGTACATCATAGATTACAACCTATTGTATGCAGTTAAATAATATATGAAAGTAACAGATTTACAAACTCAACCAGGATTGAGCGTGGAAGTAGTAACAAACAGGTACGATAAGAATTTTTTCGTAGCTATAGGAATGAACCTTTGATGATTCAATAAGTCCCGAATGTTTCATTCCGTCGATTCTCATAAGCTGTCATCAATGTTATTCTTCTTTTTCAATTAGACGATCGGTATTTATATATTGATCCGACAATTTAACATTCCAGTCCAAGCTCCCAACTAATCTGCCAGCGTTCATTGCATTCGACCATACATAAATCGGCCACAAACTTCGATAACAGCGCAATCATCCTCTTTGCGACCGAACGATCGCCTGAAAACTGTCTTTTGCCCAAAGCTCAGGGGATCGTATTGCGAAAAAACTAAGCCTGCAGACTCGATGATGCGCGCAATAATTTTCAAGTACAAACAACCGGGCTCTCGCCTCAAATAAACATACGCATCGCGCTATTAAATAAAATACAGCGACGCAATATACCGACGCACACGCGCGCGCATCGTCTCTCGGTAACATGTGAGTTTTTGTTGTGTGCGAGCCATAGAGAGCGAGCAAACGAGCGAGAGAGAGAGACAGAATAAAAATAGGAGAAAAAAAAACAACATGGACGGGTGCTGGAGTTAGTTTGCGCGAGCGCAATAAACAGGTATAATGGAATACGGTGGGCGGCGGAGGGGGAGGGGAGGGGTGCAGAGCTCGGTGGAAAGTTGAGGCGGGGAGG
>UELV01081234.1:0-10157 GCA_900490015.1 Megastigmus stigmatizans
GAGAGAGAGAGAGAGAGGAGAGAGAGGGGGGGAGGGTCGAAGCGGCTATTTGCACGTCCTCGGGACTGTGCGACGAGGCTTCCGCGTGCACGCATATACTGCATATATAGTAAACGCGAACGGCCAGCAGCAGCAGCGACAGCAGCTCTTCATTCGTTTGTTCAAGCCCGTGCGAGCGATGCGAGAGCTTCGCTAACGAAGCCGCTAGCCGATATTCCGTTCAACACATGTTCTCGTTACGCGCCATTGTTGCACCGGCAGATTCTCCTTCTCTCTCTCTCTCTCTCTCTCTCGTCCATATAGCGAGAGTCGCACGAGTTCCCGCGAGAATATAACGCCGAAGCATTAATCCATATCCGTGTTTGCTCATGACTTCCGACCCCACTTTTTTGCCTTTCGGTTCTTCGGGCTATACAACGAGATCGTCCGCGTAAGTTTCTGAGAGACCTGAAATCTCGTTAACTTCTTACTCGAATTCTGCATTATATATTCTTGCGATTGTTATATATATGTGTGTGTGTGTGTATATACATTGCTCATTTGAATAATTGCTTTGAATGAACAGATTATGAGGTCTGGTTGCATGTGTGAAGAACAGTAAAAATATTTCTTGAGAATAAATGTCACTAACGATGTTCCTCGGAGACAGTGGTAACTTTTAATGACACTTGGTTTTCTATTTGAATTTTATGAAGCAGTACAGTTGAAGTCGATATTTTATTAACTAGCTATGTTATGTAGACAAGTCATTTTGATAGCCAATTTGCCATTTAATTATAAGTTATTATAGCGATTCATGTCCGTTTCAAAGTTTGCAATAGATCAAACTGCTTTCAATAAGACCGTTCTTGTACTTGACTTCCGAGTTTGTAGAGGCAACTTAACTTGCACAATTACAAGAAATTTTCAAAATATGTAATAATTCATTAGTGATAAGTAATTGGTACTTGATATAGACACTAGAATTGATAGAAATACAATAATATTTCGCGCATAGCTCATGAATACTGACGGATACTAAATTCAAATGATAATAATTGAGATTCTTAAGAAAGCATCTTAAAATTTAAAGATTTAAGTTTAAAATACATTCATTAAATTGAACAAAAATTATATTAAGAAAATTAAAAATTGAAACGTATTAAGTTTCGTAAACAGCGTGAGTTTTTGTTCATTTCAACAATTAACAACACTAACTTCATTCGGCAATGCTCCACGTTGTGTTTTATACAAACGATGCACACCCCAATTATTTGCACACAATTGGGCGAAATTGGATGTGTTTCTTACAAACCATAGTTTGTTTTTCTCTCCGAGGGATATTAGCCGTCACGCTTCATTATTAAGAAGATCCATATTTGCCCTGATCTTATGACCTTTTCAAATATAGTCTACCCTACCCACCCCCTAATATAGTTGCTCCCTAGTCTATTGCAGCAGGAACTGCTTACGCAACTCCACTTTTGTTCGTCTCGGACGACTCATGACGAATCCGACGTTTCGATATGACTGGCATATTGATATATTACTCTTGTACACAATAACGGTAACGTATATCAATTAAAATATTAAATAATCCTTCATAAAGTTCAACGATAAATATAGAGAGTATTACTGTTATTGCATTGGATAAATGTTCAAAGTAAATATTAATACACCATATGATGTTTTGATGCTTTTAAAATCTACAGTCATTTTTGAGAAATCATTATAACATAACCTACTTTAGTGAATGTTATAATTGTTTTTTCATCCTTCATAATCTTTATATAATACACAATAATTTAGTCCCTTATTTACCAAAAATTAATTAAAAATAAAATGTATCTTTAAAACCTAATTCCTAATAATCGATACTTTGCATATAAAATTTTTTATTGGAATAGTAGAAAAAGCTTTAGTTGAATGAAAACACATATATCTTTCTTAGTAATTAATGAAAATTAAACGTCGAATAGTTTTCCAGCTCTAAAGCTATTAATGAAAGTCGTAAGAGAGGGAGAGAGAGAAAGGGAGAGAAAAAATCAATTAAAACGAGCTTCTTTTAATCGCAATGAAAACCCCCAACGCCTCAGCAGCAAATAACAATTATGACAGCGCCGAAAGCAAGCGCAAAAGCACTTTCACAAAGGAATTTCAGCGCTCTCCGCTTCTTAACGAATTGACTTCGAGCAATTAAGCCACCGGCAGTCATTTCGCACAACATAATCAAGCGCGGCAATTCAAAGGGCGCAAGAAGAAAAAAAAATAAACCGAAAAGAATGTATAGAACGACTCGTTTCAGAGGCTCAAGTACTACCTGGGCTCAACGCCGAAGAATCGTTAAAGAGGGAACTCCGATCCTGGCAAAGGATGAAAAAGGAAAAAAGGAGGGCAGCAGCTACGAAAGAGAGAGAGAGAGAGAGAAGGCTCTACACATATATACAGAAGCATAAAAAGTCATCGAAGTACAACACGCATACTGAGTCGAGCCTCACTTCTGTCGCGTGTCGCGCTTGTCGTCAATCGCGAAATCGTGTATTAATCCGATTCCACCCCTTCGAGGTGCGCTACGACCCTCTACGTCGGCGCCCGTGTGATCTATTGTAGGGAAACATCAAAACGCAAAGGCAGAGAAGAGAGAGAGAGAGAGCTCGCAATTTCAAATCGTGATGAATGCGAATACGTTCGAGAGGAGCGAACGCGTGTCGCTGAGCCACATATTATACCGCTTCTCCGCTGTATGAGACTATGTACCTATACGTGTATATTCTGTGCCGCATTTTCTCTTACTGAGCTTCTTTAGCCTCTTTTTTCACGCGGAGAGATTCTCTCCCCCTCTCGCCTTTCAATTCAGCGAGCTTTTCCGTTTTAATTTGCGAAAAGTGCGATGTACTGTTGTTCGCGTTTATCAAATTTAACACGAAAGGAATGTTTCTGAATTAATTTCCATTTTTCCGCTTTGTCCAGCAAAAATTATACGACTTGTATGGTGTTTGTGAGCGTATGATCTTCCTGTTAGTGAATGACATTAAATTTTTTTATATAACGAAAAGGCCATTGCGCTAAAAGCCTTTTTATGCTCCTTTTCTCTAACCTGATATTTGACATGTCGGATGTGATGAGACTTTTTGCAAGTATTGTAGACATTAACATAGACGCAAATTAGGTCTTAGCAAATTGTATTTATAATTTTATATTACGATAAACGGCTTAAAGCACGAAAATATTACACAAATGCGTATGCCAGTAAACGCAAATTGAAATATGCTTCAAAAGGCCTCACAGTTCAGATATTTAAAATAAAATTTTATTCGTTACTATACACTAAATTACTATTATTTATAATGTTAAAAAAACATCGTTGGGATAGTATATAATTTTAGCATACCATAAATAATTAATAATCTTTGTTTAATTAGTTAATAAATACTTATTTCTCTAAAAGATGTGTTTAGCATGTTTGTAGATCATACCATTAATTACCTCTACCTAAACTGAATATTTTATGTTTATTTTCTGCCATCTCGATTCTCGTTTTTCAAAATGTATTGGAATTATAAAATCTCTCGCAAATAAACCTGTCAAATAATTATTTTGTATGTATTCAGTTTGACTATTAAGTCAACAAATTAATCTAAAAGGTAATTCAAACTTTATTAAAGTATCATAGCGATCTATGAATATATCTGAATACATTACTTTAATTTTAAGATTTTAAGCTAAGAGTTTGCAAAACATGTGGAACGCTTCACGATTTTACGTGTCATCCTTGCACAGGGGCCATGCTAATCTTCTCTGTATTGATCCAATTTTAATATATGTATACATATGTTAAAATTGGAGCGATACAGAGAAGATTAGCATGACCCCTGCGATGACACGCAAAATCGTGAAGCGTTCCACATTTTTTTGCAAACTCTTAGTTTAGTGTCTAAAAATTAAATATCTGTAACAATTAGGTGGCTCGTGTAGTGGGTGCCGCATCAAGTTGGGGACATGCTACTATACGGATCGTCAAGCTGGGTTCAACTCCCTATAGTGCTCAAAGAATATTCAGTAAAATAATTCCGAATAATTCAGGGAGATACTTTGAGTCTTCTATATTCCTACGTTCATTTTTTTATACATTTACAATAACTTGACTAATAAGATTTAAACAAAATTGTAATAAGAAAATTGAATTATTAATCTATATCTTTTTAAATTGGATTGTCGTTGCTTCTATAAATTCAATTAGAAACAGGTATAGCTTAAGTGTTCTTTGAAATTAGTATATAAATAAATAAAAAATTTTTCTCTGCAACAATTCATTGACGTGGTTTGTCAACCTTATCAGAAAACGTAATTTTTACAAATTTACACATGTAAACTCGTGAATCGCTTTTTCGTTCTGGTACGATAAAAAATATATAGTTGTTTCTTGATAAGGTTGACAAACCAAGTCAACGAAACATCGTTAAGTAAAAAACTTTTTTATTTATAATTAAATACAAAAAACTATAGGGACACTCTATCCACATAACTATTGCACAAGATTAAGAAACAGAAAGCAATATTTAATTTAAACTAACTAAATTCTGAACCAAAATGTCATTAATTGTTACTATCCTTAGTTTTAATACTCTTATTAAATTTGCTCGCGTGTATAAGTTCTTAATAGATTGATCTTTTTCTTTACAGGGCATGGTCACTTGAGGAGGGTAGTTCACTTGGGCATGTTGGGTCTACCTATAAATTAATTAGCTATATCTATTATATCGATTTTGAACTGAAAAATGCCGGCCCAGTAAAGGCTCAGAGATCTGTTGCAAAAAGTAGGTATACCTACGTATAACACATATACAATGCAGCTTTTTACCTGAACAGAGCATTAGGCTTTGTACATAGATCAGCTTGCATGAAAGGAAGAGTGCTGGTCAGATGGATTTCGAAGACAATTTTAATTATTTACAATATAAATGAAACATTGCGAATAATTCTGTATAATAAATGAAATTACGAGCAATTGCATGAAGTAATGAAAGCGAACTAGTAACAAAGAGATTTTTGAAAAAAGACAGAAAACTATTCCTAAAAAACTTATTACTTTATTGATTTAATCATTTTCAATACGGTTATACTACCCTGGTAACAAAATTAACCGGAAGATATAGCTGGGCAGACATATTTTGGCCACGAATTACAGCTAATTTCTGCCAGTAAGTTCACCATAATATGGCCATATTATGGTGAATTTATGTTAGGTGCCATGACGTGCATGTTTACTTATTTGATATTATAACCTTAAATGTTATAAAAATAGAGGATAAGGATCTGACCAGAAGTTTAAGTGATGTATTAACAAGTGTAAAGCGTTGGACATAAAAATATTGTTTTTACTTTAATTCTATGAAAACTTAATATTTATTATAAAAATTCGTTTTTCTAATTCGTAGGAAATGTTTATATCATAGGTTATACGTATAAATATTTGGTAAGATATTCACTTTATAAGTATAAATAATAAGTGAATATCTTATACCAAAATTTTAATTTCATGAATGTGGTTTATTATTTATAATTTATTTATTATTTTTAAATTATTCCATAATTTCATAGTGGTCTTCTGGCTGAGAGTGACAAAGTCAGAGACAAACAAATAAACTAACTTTACTTTTGACAATTAAAATATGTATTTTAATGATTATTATACATTTATATCATTAGTCCCGATTGTTTATCATTATTTACTTATAATATTGTAAATAATGAGGTTCTTATTAACTATTTTCTTATGATCAAATCCTCAATTCAAAATCATTTTATTTAGTAACCATAATTTAATAAGAAATATAGCCACGATATGGCAATAGCCCTATTAAAATCAATTGAAATTATGGCCATATTTTTCAGCATAATGTGGCCATATAATGGCGAAATTCGCCATTATATGGCCACAAATCCCATTAATTTTTTACCAGGGTAATGATAATTATAATTATACTTTTAATTACAATTTAAATATTGTAATTTCAATAAACCTTTTGTTATATAAATGTTATTCAAGCATTGATAAGTAGTTAAACTTTTGATCTACGGTGAATACGAAACTAGACTTACCATGGGCTCGAAAAAGAGACATAATGCATACCGAAATATTAATAATGAATGATCGTTATTTTGTTCAAAACAGTGTTAAATAAATTAATTAATTATTGCAAACACCATAATTAACTGCGACAAAATATTAGATTCTCTTCGCAACATAAGTATAAGTAAAGTACCTTAGCCATTGTATAGCACTCTTCCCTCATCTCACCCCTGCACGTAGACGCGTTAAGTGCAGGTTTTCCCCCTTCCCCCTTGTTGCCCTATGTATAGATCATACGCACATATATTGAGCATGAACGTTTCGGTTCTCCCATTCATTACAATCATCCACTCAACCAAGTTCCTTAATTAAACTCTGAAGGTCGTCTGTGAAAAGGACATCGTCGTCGGCCACCGCTTACCCTCCACCTCCACGAATCTATCTCTTCTCTAGTGACGATAGACATAAAGAAAAAGACTCTCTTGCCTCCCTCCTGCTTTTCTCTCCTTCAAAACATCTGGACTGACTGTTCAGCTGGTACAGGCGGTGTAGCAAGTCGCAGTTCTCGCGCGGGGGATAGTATGATATAAGGATGTTATATAAAACGAGAAAGAGAGAGAGAGAGAGCAAGGGACGGTATATAGAAGAGGAAGATTGCGAAGGACTCTATTTACGTACAACCGCGTAGATGGTGTAATACATATGTTTGTCCGAAGAAAAGTTGGGTGGGGATGAAGAAGCCGTCATCGAGCAGTTCCGAGAGAACAAGCGGCCTTTTTTTTGTTTCACTCTCCGCTTCCTTCGCCTCCTCTTGGGCTGACAGGACGCGCTTCTTACTGCCACTTAATTAAGGGTTACTGGTCTGTCGTCGTTGTCGTCGCTGCTGCTGCGCGAAAGGACTGATGAATTACACGACGTGGTGCTACACCGAGAGACAGCGGACTCTCTCGTGGATCTGTTCCGTTGTGTTGCTGCGCTCTCGCACGGCTATTATATGTGCCTCAACTACTTGCCCTGGGTAACGCCTTAACTACCTTTGCTCTCGCTCTCTATATACACTCGGCGTTGGACCGGCACCGGCCCAATTATCTTTACGCGCCTCTGAACACGCGTCCGAGAGAGAGAGAGAGAGAGAGAGAGAGAGAGAGAGAGAGAGAGAGAGAGAGAGAGAGAGAGAGAGAGAGAGAGAGAGAGAGAGAGAGAGAGATACGCACCGCCACTGGAGCCAGCGACACCCTGTATATATGCACCCCGCGAGGTGATTTCGCGTTTGTTAGTTTGCACTTGATTTAAGGCACCGCCTCTGCTGTGTGTACATGGACAGCTACTGTTATCGATGCTCTCACTCTACCGCTGCAGCTCTTTTTAATGAACCAACTTTAATAACATTGTAACTACTGGGGATCTACTCTTCTGCTCTTGATGCTCTTCCCTTTTTTCCTATTGTTGACCAGCACTAACGAAGTAGAAATACTCAAGTGTAATAAGGTTGCAGGTGTTGTACACGGAGAGAAATGTTCTACTGACTAGTCCAATACTTATGAAGAATATTACCATACTGTACAAGTAATACGATCGCAGACTGCCAATTTGAGCATTCTTAATATATTTCTATGAAAGGTTACCAGAGTTCTGCCAAAACTTACTAGTGTCAACATAAAAATTACGAACTATATCCTGGAAATTTTCCCATACAATATTGTAATTTTTTCAAGTACAATAGTGATAATCACTGAAAATTAGGGTGTAAAGTATGAAAAGTATAGATAAAGTATGTTTTTGAAAGAATAAAAGTGTTCGAAATCTGGTTCCCGTGTTCTGATTAAGTGTTCAAAAACTGGTGCCGTGGCGGTATTGTAATATTTCTCTTAAATATCTGACTATTTCCTATAACTCTTCCCTCCGTGTAATAAAGAATGGGGATGTCGATATACATATGTCGATATATGTAAAAAACGATATATGTCACATAAACTGATCTTCTTTTTTGACTTTGTTCATAAATGAAATGGATGCATATGTTTGTACAAGTGTTGTAATAGTTTACATGATTGAGACGATTCGTACAAATTTTTTGGAAACGATTATATTTTTAGTGCGTCTGGAAAATGAAGTACACTACTAAAATGATTGCTAATACATAAACACAAATATTTAATTTAGTAAGCTATTAAGCCAACTGTATGAACTGTAGCATTATAATAATCAATGCATTTTTACAAGAAACGGAAGAAAATTATAAATTAAATATCATCAGTAAACAATATATATGAAAAATATAGGCATTGAGAACTTTTTTAAAGTAATATCATTAATTTTAGTTTAATATAATAATTTTAATTTAATATATTTGTCAACAGTTTAACTTATCTTTTAATGCTAATTAACACAAATATTTATTTGTATTCAGGTTGCAATATTTATCTTACGAAAAAATTCGCAATAATGTCCACACTTATAAGTACACAGAACAGGGTATATTCTAGTACACACATTCTTTTTGTATAGAATCTGAAATTTATACTGCATTTTGCTCTTCGCCTTCAACATGTTCGAGGTCTTTTGTTTCAATTCTCTTTATTTGAATAAAGTTTTTTTGCTTTTTATACTGCGTTTCATTCTTTTGCATTTTTTACTGAATTTTTTCATATTTTTTTTCTTTTCATTTTATTAATTTTATTAATTTTAATTACATTTAATTTTTATTTTTTTATTTATATTCGTTAATGGTATTGAATAATCCATGTTATTAGTTATAAGGTGATCCAAAAGCTTAAAACAAAATATTTTTTCTCTCGTTGCCAACATTTTTGTGGAAATTTATCTCGAAACAAAACTTTATTTCTTCACTAAATATTTTGCATTTTTAACAACTACCTATTATGATAATTCAACTTACAGAAATGTTTAAGCTATTAAAAGTTATTTTTTATACTAAATCAAATTTTTCGACCGTAATATTACAAAGAGATTAGAAATTAGCTAGGAATACGAAAATCTAAATACTAAAGATCTAAATTATTATTATCTAATCATTATAATGTCTATACATAAAATAATATACACATCAAAAAGATTTCAATAAATGCCCAATTGAATTGGATATTCGCATGATATTGTACAAAAATTTATATTTAAAATTGGAAACATCTACGCATACGTCAAGTTGGCTAATTTCAATATTTGAAATTTCAACAAGCTGCTGAAACTTATCGATCCAATTCAAGAAGCATAAAATTTACGAGGATTTTCGTACGATCTTCTCTATGACTGTTCTATATGCAAGTATAGTACGTCCTATATGCAATAATAGTTATAACGGTGTGTTTTTGACTGCGGAAACAGGCAAATCGATTAAAATACAAAAGTTACCAACCATCACTTCTGGTGATGAAACGACCAGCTCTCCTGACGGTACATATTCATGCTATTCATGGTAAAGTTTGAATGTAGCGTGAGCGAGGCCTTTGGACACTCACAATACCGAGGAAAACCGAGAGTTGGCTCAGCACTGGAGTTATTAAATTATACGACTTTTCTTTGCGTTTAACTCGTCGACATACTAAAGCGTCGTGCACGCAAAAGTAGCAATGAGCAAGCTTAGGTAAAATATACCTGACTATATTAAAAGTGTATTATATTTATGGAGGATTTTCAACTATTTTGCATCAAAGGATTCTAAAACTATAATCCATATACCTGCTAAGAAAAAGACTGAGAGCTTGTAGAGGTAACGACAAGCGAATTGAAGAAAATATTGATTTTTTATTCAATTTTTTTATTTCAATCTTTTTTTTTTTTTTTTTTGTTCAAAGGGAAGTCAAGATATTGTAAAAGTATAAAAAAAATTTAATTACTTTATAAAATATATCATATCTATTCAATATAACACAAAATTTTATTCTGTATCGTCGACTTTAAGAACGTTCTCTTGAAAATCGACTTTGCCTAACTATTTCTATAACTTTGTATATAAGTTAATAAAGTTACCCTTTATTCATTTATGCAATAATAAATAGGGGTATCGATATTAAAATTTGAACTATTCGAAGTCAATGTTTCGACTTTTAACGTGGGAAACATAGGCTGAGCATGAAATAGGGAC
>UELV01081236.1:0-40374 GCA_900490015.1 Megastigmus stigmatizans
TATATTCACGATGCATGCAAAATATTAAAATATATATATATATATATTTTGTAATACGATTTAATTTTTATGTGACTTTTATAATCCAAAAGTTCATTTTTAGTACATTGATTTAAAAAAGAGACTGAGTATTTTACGTGTTTTCAATTCTTATTAGAAAAATTCTTCTGCCTTTTAAAGTATTGGCATTTTTATCAGGTTTACATCAACTTAGTTTTCAATCGTCTTCTGAAAATCATTTTCTTCGTTTCCCTTTTGCAATGACGATTTCCCTTGCTTTTTCTAGGCACGTCGGAGAAAACTCAAGCGAGTGAAGCGAATCAAACGAGTCAAAGCGAAGGGTTACTTGATAAGGTGAAGAAAGCGATATTTGGATAGGCTCTGGTTAGGTGAGTGGCTTCGCCTTCAACATGTATGCGAAATTAAATTTTGTAAAGTTCTACAATAATTTGAATTTATCCTTTTTTTTTAGTTGGATTAACTTACAAATAAGTTATAAACATCTGTAAAAAAGCATAGAAAAGGAATAAATTTGTTTGTAAATTGTTTTTTACGTGTATTATTTTAATTAACTAAATGTAAACTTACACAGAATTATTTAAACGTTACCATCAATTAATAAAGATTCAGAAATTAATCTGGTTTTTAGTGAAGTAATTTTAAGGAGGTTCACTTGCTACAATCGGCAACAATAGTTTAAAGAGCGCTCATGTGAAAGAGTCTGTCCGTGCTTGCTTTGTTATGTTGCGGGAGAGAGAGAAATGATTAGAGAGGTCTCACATGAAAGTAAGATCCTCTCCACTCGTTCCATCTCTCCCGCTCTCATGAATCGTTCCAAAATTTTGAAAAAACCAGTGCTTTGTACATTACAATTACTCGAAAACGGGAAGGTCAGGCCTCCCAAATTTCAAGTATAATACGTATGGCATTGTTTTTAATAGCATATTAATATTTTTTTTAATCCCTCAATAAGTTCTTATTATATAATAAAAAATGTATCTGTTCGAGGGCTTGCTATCGGGAATACGAACGATAAAAGTCGAAACTTTGAGGAAAGCTTTCCCGATTTCGGGAAGACACAGCTTCTTGAAATTTTAACCCGATATAAATAGTGCTATTTTGAACGTATACAAAAATTTTAAAAAAATTTCTCGAAAATTAAAAAAAAATTAGTCAACTTCCTTAACTATTCAGTTCTGTGTTGCTAAAGCATAATAGAAATACAATTTTTTTGTTTTATTTGTGAAATAAATAATTTTTTGTATCTAAATAGTCTGTACTTTTATACCATATGACTACTTATTATTTCATAAACTAACATCTTTGAATATGTAAAGTAGATACGCGAAGCATGACGTTTTTTAAATAATTGATGTTTATTCTTCCTCTTGAATCAGTGATCATAAGTTGCCTATCAAAATAGATTTAGATTTGCAATAAAATTTTTTTATTTTTTATGATTACTGATACATGATTAATAAGATACAATTTTTTAATTCTAAATAAATGTTTGAGTAAAAGATGCCAAAATTTATTGTTGCAGGTACAAAACATTGTTATGAAGAGCCTTTCGATCTATTGAGTAATATTCGAAGCGCTTTGAACGATAAAGTACCAAAAACTGCAAAGAGAAGGAAAACGAAAGCCTCAGCGGTGAGTGGACCAGCTGACAAGGTTCAGGGTGGTTCCGATGACGAACTCGATGACGAAGGTGAGCGACGAAAAATGCCGTAAATGCAGATTGTATGCAACTTTTGGGAACAGGAAATAATGAATTTTGCTACAGTCGCGCAAACGTTCTCAACACACACGTGCACACAAAATAATCGAGACCTCCAAAGAACTAGTTGTAACGTTGTATAATGTTTTTATTTCAAAAGTGGCGAGGAAAACGTCGCTTTTACAAAACTTAAAAAGAACATCCTTCTGGAGCCCTTAGATTTATTGTAGAAATTGTAAAATAGTAGGACGATAACCCAAGCTAAATGGAAAGCCGAATTTTCGATTGTTAAAGAATACTGAGAAAGCTTATTTATTCGATGTTTGTACTTTAAAACGTATAACATCTTGTTAAATATAATATAGCGAGCCTGTTTAGTAATAGTTCAGAACTTTTCCTGTGATCGCATAAACTTGGCGAAACGGCGAATTTTCCATTTACTTTTGGTTTGTGATCCTGTGACGAAGCTCCGAATTTTTGTCCAGATGGTTGTTCTTTAAAAAAAAAAGAGTATCAAACGAGGATACTTATATGCAGTGTTTATGCTACAATGTCATCGATTAGGTGCTTTTATGATTGGATAAAAATAAAGAAGATAAAAAACAAGTATAGTTTGCGCTTTTTTAATCTCCTTTTATAAATACTTACAAAAACACTTTGTAATATCACTAACGTTCTGTACAATTTGTTCCCTGACTTTGACAATAATTTTTAGTATACCTGAATAGTGGAATGTGTTATTTTCTTTGTTTTCCGCCAATCAGGCTTCATACTTTTTGTTTATAAAAAATCATATAAAATATAATCACAACAAAGCAAAATATATAGTTCAATTCCAAGAGAAGATGACTTAATCCTTAAATATATGACTTAGAATAATTAAATTTTATGAAATGTCAGCAATATCACATTGTTAAATGAAAATTCAAGATTTCTACATTTGTTTACATTTAGTGAATATTACTTGTCAACTATGCTATTTACGTTTTGTACATCATCTCTATGACATTAAAAGTAACAAAAAGAAATGTTGAAACTATTTATTTTTATCATTGTAAGAATTATGAACTTATCTATTCGTCGAGCTGCTAGAATACATTGCTTAGATTTATATAAAACAATAAACTATTTGTTTAACTTTACAAATTATTTGCCTAATTTTATCTATTTAAACAATGAGTATACTGTTCTGATGATTAACAAGATCTTATTAATAACAATATCAACTTTTTCGTATATCTTTTACGAAATGTATATAACTTGTAAATGTTGTCAATATGACAACTAGTTTACGCCCTCTTATGTGTATATTTAATAAATTTACAAAACTTTCAGTTAAAGATATTCTTTGTAATATTATCCAAAGTCCTTAGATATATTTTTGCAAACAATTTTCTAGGATTTTCTAAATTCCATATGCAATAATATTTATTAGTTGTATTATAATATCTTTGGACACAGTACTATATACATTTATAATCATTATTACATTATACTTTAGGTACTCAATAAATCATCTCTCATTTTTACAGAATATAAACACGTTTTTCAATAAGTATATTTTAAATTTTAGTTTTAGATTCTGATTCAAGTAGATACTTTTGTGAGCTAAATCATAGCCAAACATCGAAAAAAAAGTATGTTTTTAGGAGACGAAAAAATTAAATTTTCATATTTGTAGTGGAGTAAGTTATATCTGGGCAATGTCGATCCATTTGAACATATATATTAAAATATTACAGTTTTTTTACATATCGCGTGTGGAATCGCAAATTTGTATCCAAGTTTTGACACAATACGTTGATTCAAAAATTATTTTCCCACCAAATATGGAAAGTAAATTACATTTTGTCAACTACAAATATTTTTAAAACTTAATACCCGAAAATACTCGAACTCTAACAGTTCATCAAAAACTTAATTTCATTGCCATTATGAATATCTCATCTTGGAATCGAACACACACACGGTTTATTAAGGGTGCCGAAATACCAAATTTTCATTTTTTCTTAAACCTGTAAAAAATAGTCGATTTGAAGAATATAAATAATTCAATAGCTACTGTATATATTATAAGGCAGTTAAAAAACTATTTTCACTTCCTAAAATACAGTCTACGGAGTCATGAAAGTTCTAATTATTCACTTTTTTTCTCTGTGTAATGGTTCCAGAGAGAAATCGTATTCGATTTCAATTTTACATTTAACTATCATTTTGTTTCCGAAATAGTCGTTTATGGTCTGAGCTTTTTAAGAAAACATTTTTTTTTAATTTGTAATTCTTCTGCAAAATTATTATAAAATTTTTGTTGCATTAAAAAAAATTTCGTTACTTTCGTTACAGTTTCATTATTCAAAATTTATTTATAAACAATATTTATGATCTGAAAAACTCAGCTCATAGAAGATTCTATTAAGAGCAAAATGAGTCCTGTAAAGTTAAAGTCCACTCGCAGACTGAAAAAAGTAAATAAATAAACCTTTGACGACTCTGCAGATTGAATTTGTATTCTAATAAATGAAAATTACTTTATCGTTTATTTTTCAGGTTCAAAAGAAAAAAAAGATAATTTGTTGCATGGATCCCTTAAGATTTTTTTTTCTGCTAACGTGTTCAATTATTAAAAGTCTTTTCTGCAGTCGGAGCAAACAATTTATCACTCCACAGTAGAACTAAACTCAACTCTTGATTGATGCACTTTGTGGGTGAAGTAAAAGTTATAGTCTCGTTGAAAATATATTTTTGTGTAAAAAGTTTTACTGCACCTAATTGTGTGGAGAGCTATTGAAACAAAATTAAATTGTAAAATACAGGTATCGTTTGTCTTTTTCTTTTCTATCGTAATAAGTGTCCCAATTTTTCTAAAGCCAAATATACGACAAACTGTTGCGTATTATGACACTATAATTATGATTATTAGTCTTTTCGCATTAATGTCGTTGCGATTAGAATTTGAAAAGGAATTTGCTCACAAGGACGGAGAGCCAAAGATTTAGCTCACGGGTGAAAAGATCTAGTTTTGTTCGTCTTGCTTTCTCTCCCCGGGCCATAGACTCTATTTTTACACAAAAACATAATTCAGTATAGAACACGAAGGACCTCGTAAGCGCACCGTCCAGTGGTTCCACCGCGGGTTTAGTCCCCGGTGAGCGTCGGTTGTGAGTTACGCCGGTACGAGGAGTCCGTACTTGAGGCCGATGTTGGTGAGGCTCTGGGTAGCGGAGACCTTGAGTACGGCGACGGCTATTGCGGCGAGTGTGACGGCGCCCTCGAGGAACACGCCGTAGAGTATCCTCACGTAGCCGGCGATGGTCGAGAGGCCGCCCGCAGCCGTGAAGTCCAGGGGGTACAGGAGACTGTCGGAGAAGGGCCTCAGTCGGCCCACGCCGAAGCAGAGGATGCCGATGATGTAGTAGATACCTGTCGACGGCATCGGTTATTACAGACTTATACACTTTGTCCTTTCTTTTTTTATTGCTTCACATTCGAAACGTTATTGCGTTTTACCTAATTTCCTTTATGACTTGAAAACAATTGCAAATTAATTCTTGTAGAATTACGATAAAACAACACTTTTCGCTCGGAACGATTCTCTTCAAGATAGCAGTGGAAAAATGGTCTAGCGAGCTAGCAAACCCCGATACAATTTGCAACTACAAGTTGTAACTGCTCGAGCAATTTAACTTTCTTTAGTTCGTATTGAATTTTAATTCATTAATAATTTTAATATTAACGTGCATGTAAATATAGTCATTGTTCCCCTAATTACATCTTTTAAATCGGCTTACCGAACCGGACTGACACTATTTAATAATAATGTCACACTTCTAGTTTCTATTATATTTGACGATATTCTATAATTTCCTTTCTACAATACACTCGATTGTAATTATATTGCCAATAGAGTTAATCAGGTAGGCTATCGCAATCGTAAACGTGAAAGCACAGAAGTCTAGAATCTTTACCGATTCCCAGAAAAGGCAGGACCTTGACCCACATAGGCATAGGCATAGAGTCGAGGGTCTCGTGATCCCTGCACTCGTTCGGATACCTCTTCATGATGCCGTACCTCTTCAGCTTGACGGCCAGCAGCAGACCGAGATTCAGCATCAGGATGAAGTGCGCGGGTATGCCGATCGCGGCGAATACCACCGCTACTGTGCGACCGGCGTTCGTACGCGGCACCGGGGCACCGAAACCTGCAGAAAAATCGACCAAATCTTACATTTCTATTCCAACGGTTAGTTTCACCTCTGTTTCAGTTACATATAATAGCTCTTTCGTAGTTCACTGGCAGATAATGCAACAATTGGATTTTTTTATTATTAATGCTGTAGGACATCTCATTTTGATTCTATTGTGATTTTCATGTATTATATCGTTGCTCCCGCGTAAGAAGGAGACAATTCAGACTGCGTTTTGAAAAAGGGACCCCTTGAAACTCCGTTTCGAATAATAGTCAGTTCGACATACGCCCAATTTTCCCTCGACCTTAAAGCGGCGTTATTTACGCGATTTACGTGCGGAAATCGCGAAAATAATACCACCTTTAATGTTGGGGTAAATAGGTGATTGGGACCACTCTCAGCTAAGCTCCTTTTTCCTCGGGAGCGAGAATTTAGAATTTAGAAAAAATTATAATTTTTTAGAGCTCGAAAAAACGTTTTTAGATCAAATTACCTATTATATACTTTTATTACGCCATGGCGAGTTGGTAAAAATTGGATTTAAAATGATCGTCTTACTAATCTAAATTAAAGCAAAATATTAAGGATTTAAAAAAAAGAAAAAAAAATTCCTGCTTAGGAAGAAAAGCTTGAAAATCACGTAAAATGGATTTCCTTCAGAGCTTTCATCATACATTTAATTCTAAAAACAGTCGAATCGTCTCGACTCGAGTCAGTATCCGTACATTATTATCACTCAGCGTGCAAGAAGCAAGACATTCCAACCGAGTTATCTCTCACATGTCCAATTACAGTAAAAGCCACTCCAATCTAAAGCCTTCCTATATATATATATAAAAATAGAAATGTGAAAAATGAACCGGCAGTCGACTCACCGAGGGTCGTGAGTACGGATATGGCGAAGAGTACGCAGCCGGGAAAGGTCCAGAGCTGTCCGTTGTCGCCGCCCTCCCCATAGCCCGAGCTCACCGCTATCAGCAATAGCTTCTCGTGCCTCGCCACGTACTGTCTGACCTTGTTGCTCCACAAGGGCTCCATCTCCTTCTCGTCGGCCCTGAGTTGGCGCAATTCCGTAGCCAGGCCCACCGCCAAGTCGCGCTGCAGGTCCTTGAGCTCGACCACCTGCTGACGCTCGCGCGGACCCTCGGTTATGTAGAAGGCGCCCGCGCCCAGTACCGCCCACAAGGTCAGTAGCCAGGCAAGACCTGCAAGGTGCATGTCGAGCGTGCGTTTGAGCTTGCGCTGATAAGGGCCGGTTTTATGGTTCAGGGGGCAGTTTATGGCTTCGGCTGCACTCGTTGCAAAGAGAATTGAATCGCGAGGGTTTTCACGATGGCTCGCGTGCTGGGTTATTGGGTTTTTGTTAAGCTTTGAATGAATTTCAAAGAGATATTATTTTACTCGAACAGGTATATTTCATTTTGTAAAAGTCAGATGTTTTTTTTTACTAGAATTCAAAACTTGATTTATTTTTAATAATGATAAAGGCACGAAATGGTGATTTATAAAGATGCAGTCTGTATATGTGCATTAATGACTAAGTAGGCATGCAGCATTTACTAGATTTTCTACATTCATAAATCACTTTCAGGTGTTGTTATTCAAGGAAAAGTTCGCGTTGCTTTTTTATTCATAAGTACAACAGTACTATTAATTTTATAACATCGCGATGGAATTAATTTTTAATGGAATAATGCACAATTGAATTAATATTAAACCAGACGTTATTTATATTTATTTACTTTTACACAAGAGGCTTACAAATAAAACTCGAGATCAAGTATAAACTGACACGCATCCGATCAACGAAAACAGTAGATGATAATCACCTTGCATGCATTCCGAATGTATATGAGAATGAAAAAAGACTGCTCGAGTACAAACAAGCGCGACGGATTAAAAATAAAGCGGTAGCTCGCAGGAAAAACTCGCGCGTTGTGTGTATAAAACACCGTTAAAAATAATCCTCCCCGTGTGCCATGTGTCTCTCCTCCTCCTGCAGTAGCAGCGCGATTCTGTATACTCGTTATATAAATACCCGCGTGGTTATACCACTTAATCACACGCACGCGCGGCCAATGTTGCAGCATCCCCTAATATTTGCATAATCAATTTTAGCTGCTGTATTTAGGGGAGCTTTGCTAGACTACGTATATATGTTTTACGCTGAGCGCGCGAGATGCGTTATGAGTAAGTATAAGATGTGCAGGTATGACGTCCATGTACAATAATGTATGCGATTTGCGTATTATTGTTATGCGCGCGCAGCTCGTGTTTGAAGTGCAGATGTTTGGTGAGCGTACTTGTAAACTTTGTGCGCCATGTGAAACTTTCCTTTCGATCTTTGTTTTATTTCAGAATGACGATTCTTTATGTGTCACGATACAGGCATCATTTTTCTCATTGAATTTTGCCGAAAATCTTTCCGAGCTAGAGTTGCGTGCATTGACATTTTTTATCTAGTACAGGGGTATATTTGCAACGATCGCGTAGACTGTTCTGTCTATCATAGAATATCGGCAGTCCGCTATGTTATATATATATATATATATATATGCTTGCAATATCTCTATCGCAATTGGAAGCTATTAATTATTTTTTATCGAAAATATCTTTGTCGCAATGATTTTTATTATTGATGCGAGTTCCAAACGTATATCGAATCATAAGTTTCAGCCAACAGGTGATGCTCGTGGCGGATAAACTATTTCAAAAGTATATAGACTTGTATTTATTGCGCAGTGTCATTTGTGCGCGTTTGCCAATACATTGCAGACACGTCTGACGTAATTTTCAACTGGTAAAATTCGTTAAAGAACAAAAGGTGTCGAAACGAGGCGCTATTCAAAATGTCAACTTGTAGAACAGGAAAAATACTCACCAAATTGGCAGAGGGCGACGCGTCCGAGGAATCTAAAGTAGCGAAATATCCTGGATGGCTTCTTGGGATCCGGTGGCTTGTTCTCCTCGTCGACTATGTCCTTGAGTACCGGGAAGACCCTCAACCTGTACAAGATCCTCTCCATCGTCTGCATCCCGGTGCTCGTTAAACTCTTCTGCGGCAGCATCGCTATCGTCGGGACGCAATTGGTCGTCCCTTCGGTCTGATTAGGCGGCTGTGGCTGTCGTTCCGATGTGCAGCTCGTCGCGACGGTTGGCTGTGCCGTACGCTGCCAATCATTGTTCGCTGAAATTTTGCAAGACCGTGTCATTTTTATCTTTTTCTCTCTCTTTTCTTTTTCTCTGTGTTGCACTTCGAGGAAGAATTGCCTTTTTTTTGGCGCGCAGGAAGAGGAAAATGCGAAAAAACGGCTGTGCGTTTTCTTGCGCGGATGAATGGACGAGGCAAGGTAGGAAATCGCGATTTGAGCGGTGCGTCGGAGAAGTAGAAGTTGCCGGATGCGATCGGACATGCGCTTTCCACTGCGTTACGTACGCGTACTTTACTCTGCAACTCGTGCATTTGAATTGATGCAAATAAATGTTTATGCCAGTTCATTTACAAGCGCCTTTTATACACGAGCACTTTCGTAAAGCATATTAATATACGTGTGCGTGTGCATTCCAACAATTTCATTATGGATAATGCGAATAGTTATCTATTGGATGGTGCGGTCTTTTTTTTTCTTTCAGTTTCCGCAGCTGCGCGCGTTAATCGTTAATAATAATTAAAGTTAAAAAACAAAAGCGAGACACGCGAAAGACTAATTTATTCAATGAGAGTATAATGTAAATATAGGCTTTATTGACGTTAATGCCTATTGTATATTGTTTGTTTTGATTGCAGCGGCTAATTATATAAACAAACGAATGCGCGACTTCTGGATTTGATTATAATTATACACACGCACATTTAGCTCGAGAGCCTCGTTAATCGCGCTTGGTTTAACTTTGTCATCTCGAAAACACAACAATTATTTTATAGATAACGTCACGTTGGATACACGGCGTCTATATATAAATATATGTATATACGAACGCAATAGCAGCTGCTGTGTCATTAAATTTTGTTAAATTTGGAACAGCGCGAACGAATCCGCTCACTTGTCACTCTTCACATTTTCCTTGCACATTTTACTATCTATTAATCGAGAATTTTGAAATTCCCTCTTTTTAGCGCGACATATCTATCACGTGAAACTCAATTGATATACACAACGGCGTTGTCTCCAAGAATCTCGGGATCCGTTATTAATCGCTGACCATCAACGAACTTAATTGCGTGCATTTAAAGGAAAGACAATAGCAGCATTTCAATTTTCATTCCGTGTCACGCACTCGCACTAATCGATGTCGCACCGCGGTACACGGACACACGCAGAGCAGCGACTTCAACGAAGCTTTACCGATTCGTGAACTAACGGTCGAGGCGAATGCGTGGAGCGATCGAGAGCTGCGATATAGTGTATGTGTGTGTGTGTGTCTCCCGGTTCGGGCGCAGCGCGCGAGCTTTTTTTCGGCTGGACTCGCGGGTAGGTAGGAGTAGAATTAGGAACGGATATTCCGTGTGTATACGGTAGCGGCCGCGCGCGCCGCTGGGTATCGCACGCAAGGTCAGAGCCCGCACGCGTTCGTGCGGCGCATCGACGCGCTCCATCGATCCCTGACTTCTCTCTCTCTCTCTCTCTCTCTCTCTGTTTTACAGGTTGGAGTCATATTACAGCCAAGGAGGATTGCTCATGTCCTTAAGCTGCTGTTTTAGGACACCTTTTTTTCGGGGCGGGGAGATTTGCTGACAGTGATCGATTTTTATGGAGGGTGGAAAACTCGTAGGATGGGTTGTACTTTTTGGGACATTGGATGGTTGTTTTGGATTGACAGTGGCGCGGATAGGGCGGATATTAGATGTTAATGATTAACCGAAATGCCTGTATTTCTTTTAATAGTTAATGGCGTTACGACTGGGAATCGTTAAAATTGGTTATCGAAATCGGTATAATTGCAACAAACTTATGATTGATAAGTGCTATTTAATTTGTTGAAAAATCGTTGCGAAATCAAATAAAAAAATGTACTACTACTTGTTATTTACTTGAGAGTTTATAAGTCTTATGTGAGTTACATACATAAGATTGACACAAAAAATAGAATTATTAACATTGCAAAAAAAAAAAAAAAAAAAATTCTACCTTCAAGTAAATATTTCTTTCGATAATCCCAAAACAATATTTACTCGAGTTAAAGGAACATTCACTTAATTTAGATATTATTTATTGCATTTTAATACTTTTTCCTAAATTAGGTACATATTTCTTTAGTATGGATAAAAAGTTTTACTCAAAGGTAGGAAACTTTATTTTCAGTGTAGTAGAATAGACTGTAAAATCTATTTAAAAAAATGTGAAATCGATGTGAATGCGAAAATGTGAAAAAAATGTGAAAAAATTCAAAATCGTTAATTTAAACAAAAATGTCTCGTAAAAGATATCGTTACTCGGAATAATTCGCGTGCAGGTTACACGTCGCTTGAGCCTCGCGCCCCGTATTAACCGTGGCGATAGTATAACATAATAATAAGAACAATAGTCGAGAGCTTATCGATTAATGGCGAGTACTGCAAAAGTGTATAAAGCAAGAAACGGCGCCGCGCGTCGGTTGAATTCAGTCTTATATCCGTGCACGCCGAACGGTTATACGTTTATACGGATTGTAATTCTTTGAAATGTGTAAAAGAACGCGCGACATCGTATATATATATATATATATAAAGTGTATAACGCGACGCGGTGTCTTAACGGTCCGTTGGTCCGCCTTAGTCAGTTTTTAGTTTTGAGCGTTTTTCATCGCTCCTGTATAGCCTTGCCGAGAAATGTTCACGCGGTTGTTATATTCGTGAATGAAATTGACGGTTGCGTGGAAATATTCGAGCAGCTGTTATTCGTAAACGAGTTGCGCGGAGATATATGAATATACATGATTTTACGGAAATGTTGAACATCACGAAGAAATTGAATGAGAATGCACGAACTATTATTATTATTATTTTTAACAAATTTTGTCATTTTTACGTAATGTATACACGAGTCTGGACACGAGATGATGAATGCCACGTTAATTTTCTAAAGAATTAGCGAATTCATGCTAAATATCGCGCACAACTTAACGAATAAATTTTTATAATTATATTTCATTATCCTGTTCCGTCGCGGAAGGTGTAGCTGCAGCAGCTCTTTCTTTCGCAAAGTGCGCGCCTTTAAATCTCGGCTCAATTAAAAGACAATCGCGAGACAATTAAGCTATTCTCCCTATAACAAAATAACGATATGCTGAAAAATACGCAAACTCGGGGTGCTGGTAAGAGAGAGAGAGAGAGAAAGAAAGAGAGAGAGAGAGAGAGAGAGAGAGAGAGAGAGGGAGAGAGAGAGAGAGAGGTACATAACGACGCTAGGGCCGCACTCGTCATATCTCCCAAGTGGGATACTTTGGCTAATTGCTCGGGGTCGCGGGCGTGCATAAGCGGCCTAATATAATGAATAATACGCCAGCGCGAGTCTTTCTGTCTTTCTCGCTTGTAAGTAATTTTCGGCCCGTGTGCAACAGGTGATGCAGTAGCAGTGGCAACGGTAGCAGTTATAGCTTACCTTCGGGGGCAGCGCAACAAATGATCTCGGACTCGTCCACGTGGTCCTCCTTGATCTTTCCCGGTGATGTGTCTTTTCTGTTTAACAAAAATATTTCAATCCTTTTTATTCGCTCTTTATGTTCAGTTGTAATTGATATAGTGTGCCAAGATTATTAGAAATTAAGTTTTTGGAGGAATCATACTGTCGGATTGGTGAGTTTAAACGACATCGATACTACAATAACGTTCTTTATATTAAAATGACGAGGTATAGCAAACGTGTATCATCTTTCAGCGTGTAAAAGACTGACTGTCATTCAAACCGCAAATTCGCACTTGACGGCAAATCTTGTAAAAAAAAACAATAGTTAAGGTAGAAAAAGACGAATACAGTTAGACATCAGTTGATTTTCAAACAAATTTTTTCTATGCTTTTCCGTCAACTAAATTCACAAGACTTAATTTTATTCCGACCTCGTGTTGGGGTAACCGCTTTACGTAAAGAATATAGACAAACTCGCATGTCGACGTGAGTCTCTTTTTTTGTTGTTTTCTAAATTTTTAAGTGTAAATCGTAAATGCGAGAAAAGCCGCGCACACGAGCGTCGCTATTATGTAACGATTGCCGCGGTATCGATGAGCAAGATAACAGCGCGAAGAAATATTTTATGGACTCGCGAAGAACGCGTAAACGTGGCCAGGAAGTGTACATTTTGCAAATTTGTTCGTTCGATTTTTTCTCTCTCTCTCTCACTTCATATACCAGGAGACCTCTCACCTCGTATTTTAAATTAAAATGTAATAATATTCAAGTATACGGCATTGTAATAATATCTCGTGTATCGACTGAAAAATCACGTTCAGAGGTGCGGTGCCGTGAGCCGTGAAAAATCGGCATCGAAATTACTAAAAAAAAAGAAAAAAAAAGTGGAAGGAGAGAAATCGATATTGGCGCCTAACGGCTTATATAGTATCTAATTTTAGAGATTCGAGGTTCTGCGCTTAAAGTATTTTTCTCGAGAGCAGCGATACTTGGTTTTCATTCAATTATACGCGTAACCGATGACGAAAATTATTTATCGCGCTTGATGGTGAATTCATTGTGAGTATAAAGAATTTGTTACTTCGCTGCTTTTATGCTTAACAATGTAAAAATAAGAGTTAATTTGAACGACTTTCGAGAAAAGTGTACCACGACGCATTCGAAATCTAAGATGAACAGCTCATTAACTCTAATTTTGTTATTCTTTGCTTTATTTATAAGGCATGGCTCGAATCTGTTTTTAGAAAGTCTAACAATTGCTTGTGACTTTTTTACAATATTCTCTTGACGATTGTAGCTGTACTTTTAATGAGAAAATGTTTATTTTTATATAATAGACCGATTGACGAAGACTCGCTCGCTGTAGAACAGGTTATCGTTTGTTGGGGGGTCCGCGACGTATTAATAACAGTTAGGAAACGTTGCGTAGCTCCGCATCGATTTGTCATTTTTACGAATACATCTTTTATGAATCATATTTGAGCGAATGATTGTGTATGTTTATACAGCATATTTGTCTATTATTATTATGCAACAGCCATTATTTGGATATACGGTGATTATTGTGGACATTTCACTTAGTTTATACATATACATATACGTAGCTTTTAATATTGTCCTACTTTTCGTGCCAGACTGAAATTACTATTCTTTGATCAATATTGAAAATCAAAATAGAGACAACGTTTACTGCAATCGATACGTTTATAATTTGATTTTTGTGTGGAAATTCGCAGATAAAATCAGTTTAATTTATTAATGAAACTAATTTTCGGTTCCGTATTTAAAATTAAATTACAAAAAACATTACTTCTAACTACGTTATTTGAAAAGTAGAATTATTCGTACTGTATTATAGTGCGATCTATAGTTTGTTCTATAGTACAATATTGATATCATTCTTTGTCGCAGACAATGATAAGTGGAACTGTTGTGTGTACATCAATAAATTCACCTGCCTCGTAATACGCAGTTGATAATACACGTGTACAGCAAGTAATAAAAAACTCCTCGTAGTCAATTCTATAGAATACTTTATAGCCAAATAGTGTAGAAAGTGTATAACAGTGGCATCGATGAAATTGAGAGCTGTATAATTAACTTTTAATTGAATTTCAATATTTTTTAGCTTGAAAGCCGAGTCACTTGAACGTTCGGAGAAAACTTTTTCCGTTGGCAAAGTGTATACAGTTTCTTTTGGAAACTTATTAATTCATAGTTACATTAAACTAAAGGAAGTCTAGAAAATTATGTATCACTTTATGAATCAATTAATACTGTAAAGGAAGAAAGAAAAAAATTTCATTGTCTTAACTGTAAATGTGTTTGGTAACATTCACTCGAAGTTTTATTCAATATTTACTGGTAGAATCTTGCGTATAGATCAGAAGAAAACGAGCTACTGCAAGACACGTGCATCGATATAGGTATTACCAAACTCGGTCTTCATTACCTAACCGATTTTGATTTGTATAGAAAAATTATTAGAATAACCAAGTTAAGTATTTGTAAAAGTTGAATAATGTAAACTTGATCACATGGCTCTGGTCGACACTCCGGTCAACGAAACGACATGTAATACACGGCCACACGGGGGAACAGCACTTTGACACCGGTTCCGCTGCACTCCAGACACTCGCCGGCCTCACACGACTAACCTGATCCTCTGCAGCACCTCGGCCCCGTCCTCGAGCCTCTGCGGGCCGCCAACCTCCCCTAGAACCCCCGGCGGCGGAGTCTCGCGCTCCTCTGGCGCACAGCCGCTCTCGGTCATCGTGAGCGTGAGCTCGGCGGCGAGGTGGCGACGGCCGCTGCGTCCGGCCGCTACTACCGCCATCGCCTCCGCCTCGGCGCCGCCGAGGACTGCCGTCGCCGCCGCCGCTGGCTGCACGTGATTGCTGCGCCGGCGGTGGCGGCCGATGCGACGCGCCTGCTTGCGCGCCACCAGCCAGCTGGCGGAGCGCGGACGGCGCCGGGCGCGGGACTCGTGGCCCGCCGTGGCCGAGGCGATCCGCTCCTCCCGACGCCAGCGCCGTTCCTCCTCCTGCTGCTGCTGCTGCTGCTGCTGCTGTCGCTGTCGTTGCCTCGGGTTGTCGAGGGAGACGGACCGGGAGACGGATCGGGAGACGGACCGGGAGACGAGGGCCGGGGGCGACGGGAACGCCGGCACCTCCATCGGCGGCTTTAGCTCCTCTTGCGGCCCACTAAGTATAAGACCATGAGTGCGGGGGGAGAAACAGAGAGATTCTTTAGTGGAGGGCTGAGAGAAGCAGGAGGATACTATATCTACGCGATAAATAGTGCAGACTAGCTTTGTAAATATTTATAGATACTTGTGTAGTGGACAAAGTTTTCATATTTTAATAATAAGCTTTGCAAGCTTGAGCGCTTGCGGTCAAGTATAAAAGCGTTGGTAGGCTATAGTGCAAAAATGCGATGAGCAATTATTATTGCACGAGTGCTTATTCATGATAGAGCTATTTCTTCTACATGTATATGTATATCGCACTGGCGGGCTGTGTGCGAGAGAAAATTTGAAAAAGATAATGTGGCCTCTGACCTGGGTTGTGAAATTTTTATCGGAAAAAACCTTGCAATTTATATTGAATACAATAATAGAGGAGGGGGCTAGGCTTTAGGTAAGTATAATAATGAAAAGTATCTTTACATCATTTTATTTATATATAGTCAAGGACTTTCGAATGGAAGCTTACAGCTAATCGATACAACTTACTTTTTTAAGCAAATGATTCCTTCTTCTGCGCTCTCACTTCTTCGGCCTCATGATTTTATGAATTTTACGCCGCAGCTGCCTGGATCCGTCGATTACTTTCCGAGAAATCCACTTCTGCAACGACAATTCATTGATCGCTATTCAAGAAAGTTGCAATAAGTTTACACAGGTATATCGATTGAATTTATATCAATTATTTAAGAATAAAATTATCCTGCACATTGATGAATATTTTAGTAACGGGAAAACTACCGCGTGACTACTAGTTTTATATACACGCTTGTAAACTTTATTCAAATTAAAGTTACATAGAGTAAATTTTAGCATAATTTTACGAGATTACCCTTTATGAATCTTAAAATTATTTTGCACTCTATGAAGCATTCACAGGTTAAGTCATATAAATAATGCACACATTCGAAGATTTTTAAAAATTTATAAACTTTCGATACCACAGGTAGCCAGTTTTAATGCAGCTTGTTTTTTATCGAAAGTGGGTAATAATTAATAAAAGTAATAAATTTGCATCGTATGAGTAGGATATACTTTTTATTTCTGCATTTATACGCGATTCTTCTTATTTTCATTTACCTGCATTGAAACGACAAACATTATTAACACTGAGAAAAAGCAGGTCCTGCATTAAATGAATCGCTTATTACAACTTCTATAATGTGTGATTTACTTACCCCAAATAACATAAATACTAACATTTAATGAACATTTTCCGGTATTCAGTAGTTTTAAAAAAATCCGTACTGCAATCCATCTTGACAAATGTATGATTCATTAATAGTAAATGAATATTCAATTCGCCATATTCGAATCCACGTTCATTAACATTAACTGAATATCATTCAATACACAAGACATGTTTTTTTCTCAGTACACGAATATAAATATTACGTAATTGTACACTTTGTACAGAAGTGTTTTGCACAATCGTTTAAAATAAAACTCTTTGAGTATACATCGGTATAGCACGTGTTATTCGAGGTTGTATAGACCGAATCGAATGAATACGCCAGTATAGTAAGGCAAGAGTTACTTGTAATTTTCAAAATAGACGTTAGAAGACGGCAGAAAAAAACTTATGCCCATTCATATATTTATCCTCGTTCGGTGAGTGATAGTAACAGAGTGCTAGTAATTTTTTCTTGGCTATTTTTTTTTTCTAATCAATTTTGGGCCGATGACGTATTGCCTCAAGTCAACCTAGACCACCGAGCATTCTTCAAAACTCCTTACACTTGCAAACTATTGATATACAACTTTCCAGGGAAAAAGGTATGCGCACAAAAAAATCAACGTACGTAACAATAACATCACTGTATCCACAAGATCCGTAAATTTCCGACATTATCTCAAACAACACGTGCTGTTAAGACATCGATGGAGAAAAACCGGAATCAAACGCGTCCAATCAAAGCGTTTGATCATAAGCGGTCGGAAGGTGCGAAGTCGTCGGCACCACGAGTGGCACTGACAGTGGCAATGACATCGGCGCATCGGCTTTACATACGTGCCTCGGCTTTCTCGCTCACGTGGGACTGCACTCGCTTCGCTTTTTTTTTTACCGCAGCGCGTGCCTCTAGATTTTTCCCTCCCTAGACCACAGGTAACTTGGCGCGTACATTTCGCGTAAAGTTAATTTCTCCTATCCTGTCGCTTCGATCGCAACCCCTTAGTAATATTCTTTTACTGGATCTCTGCGGGGAGCCTCGAGTCTTTTATGCGGGAGTCGTTGGCGCGCTTTTATTCCGACGGTGCATACTTGGTTCGAGTGCTTCTTAACCCATTTTCCACCGGGAAGCATATTTCTTTTTCTTCTCATATTTCGACGCTGCAACTGTTATCGTTATGCGATATAGAAATGAATATTAATAGAAATTTTATGGACTTGGAAAAATCACAAATACTTTAGCAATAATTACACCAATATATTGTTAACATATTGATGCGATGCCAAAGTGAAATTTATGTAAATATTACCAATAGCTCGGTAACAGCTTTGTTGTAATATATTGTAGATAATGGCCATTTTTGCGCTAGGTATCCTGGAGAAAATTCCAAATTTGTGGCATTGATCTAGAAGTCAATTTGAAAGTTAGTTGTAACTTTTTTTTTTTAAATGCGCAATTTCTTTTTAAAAACTGGATATTTAAAAAAAAATTTAAGAAGTTACACACTCGTTCGAAAAATAGGCCGTGGTTTTTCAAATGCTTGAAAGATGAGACTTTAGGCTACCGGAAACCCTGAATATGGAATTTTTTCCAGGACCTTTACTTTTTACATCAAAAGTTACAGCCTTACCTAACTATTTTAATTTTGGGCAAAATTCCATACATTTTCCAATATCTACTTCTGATTTATAAAAATATTATAAGAATTTGAAAATTTAAAAAATTTAAATTAAAAATTTAAGGCTGCAAACTTTGGCCATGACTTGTGAATAAGTAGGTAATTAATGAATTCATGAAAAAAATCGCTAATTGAAAAACTGATACATTATTTACAAAGCTTGATGAGTCTATTAAAAGATAAAAGAATATGACTTGGGTAAATACTTTCAAACAGTATCTAATTTAAGTTTTTTTATATTTTTCAGCCATAGAAACGCGACACGTGATGGACAATTGCAATTAGAATATCGTAAAAAAAAGCAGCGAACTCGGTCATTTTTTCTATAACATTAGGTTTTACGAACTGATTTTCCGCTACGATAATGCAAATCACAATGGGCTTAATTAATTTAATCGTCATATCCTTGGAAATAACGCGGTACTTTTTCATTCTTGGAAGCAGTTTTTACTACAGTTTATATGTTCCTGCATTGAAATGCTTACTGTGTGCCGCATGTGAGGGGAGTGCGCTTATGATGTGTTACATGATTCGTTACGTGTCGTCTGTTACTTCTTACGCCTCTTGATAAGCGCAACCGCAGCCGGTGTTACCAAAATTAAAAACAAAGGAACTTAATAACCATTTCACGGAAAGCAGATGCACAAAGATAATGAACATTGTTTTTGAAGCATTTATGTAGTGCGACTGTAGATTTTTGCACTGCGGGTCAAATACAATTAAGAATGCCGACATTACGCAAAATGAATCATGCTTTGATCATCATGCACATTATTTGAAATCGTATTAGCGCTTTATACACCAAATGTCTCTTGTTTGTACAGCATACAGATATGCGAATTTTATATTTGTTCAAGATATCTAATTAATGCTGCGAATTCTTGCAATCGCAAAAACAATTATGAGCATAATGGAAATTTAAAAATACGTTATTACGTTACGTTCGATCGACCAAATCGATTAAAAATTTTATTTCGCACCACAGCTTCAATACGTCGCTTAATCGCAATGATTTTTAATTACGCACCGTTACGACAATCGACTTTCGTTCGAGCTCGATTCACTGCGCCGGCTATTTTTGTACTCTATAAAAAAAGAAAACATGACTAATACTGAAAAATGCACAAAATCAAAGTGAGTCGCCATCCCTAAAATAGAAATTACCCTTTCACAGCAAGTATAACCGAATGAAAAATTCAAAAGATACTTTCATTAAATACGCGTCTAACGGATTACTTCGAGAATATATAGTGTCACGTTACGCTCGTCTCATTGATGGCGGGCAGCTATTCGTCATCGCCGAAAAGGCGGGAACGCGAACCGACGCCTTCCAGTGAAAACTTGCAGCCTATGCCTATGCACGAAGCTGTTTTATTTTCGTTTGGCGCGTGTCGACGGCGACATCGCGCGATGCCGGATAATTTGCGTTTAACATATGACCAGTGCCGGAATCTGTCGGATTTATTTGACAGTTTCGAGAGGTTTGGTTACGTTTTCGACAAGTTTGATTTATGCTTAAATTCATGTTTGTATATGTTATAATGGGAGAGTGGAAATAACAGAATCCTTTGTTGCATATTTAATCTATAAAGACTATCGGCTTTTACACTACTCATTATTTTCTTTTTGCTATTCATTTTTCTGTGTAAAATATAAGCGCTTAATTTAATTTTGGATTACTCACTTATTTTAAATAATTTGTGTTGTCGTTATACCAGTAACAAATATGCGCTTTTCGTACTATTCTCTGTCATTGAAAGCTAGAGCAATGATAATATCAAATTGTTATTCTCATCATTTTTCAGTTAGCCAGATGTTGAAACAAATGTTTACTATTTTAATAAATATTTTTTGGGCATCAAAATTATAATTTGATTTTGCTCCATCAAATTTAGCTTGAGAATTTAAATTACGAGTAGATCAAATCAAATACTACCTTGAACATACGAAGTGCGAGAATTATTGATTATTGAATCGATGAAAGTAACATTTTGTTATTGACAAGATGCACTTTGATAAATCATGAATTTAACCACTATCGCATGTCTTCCACTTAAATTCTGGAAGAATTGTATATCTGTAACTACAAGACGCAAGTAAAAAGATTCGCAGCTATTAAAAATAAAAAAAAAACTTATTCTTTTAAAATTATACAAAGTGTTATTTATGAATGCAAAAATTTAAATCAATTATATTTATTTATTGTTTTTTAAATTTTTTAAATTGCAACTTAAAAAAATCTGGTGTTTTTCATAAATAATTTCTATATGTATTTTATGTTACACTATTCCAGTCAAAAAATGGTAGTCCATTTTGAAATATGACATTTTTAAGAAATTCAAGGCACATTGCACTCAATGCATGAAATCATATATTCATCGTTACTTTTGCTTTACTAATTCTAACAATATATTCCAATTTGAATTGCACATATAATATAATAACAAACAAGAGAACTGATTTGTTTAGTATGAAACCCAAATTTCTGTAAAAACTTTATGTTCAGCTTTATACTTGTAGATATATATATATATATATACATTTTGCTTGATTTGACAAAGATCTACAATCGATACAAGTTTATGAGTATAAAACATAAGATCATAGTAAATTCCCAATAAATGGAGTAATTTGTAACTTGATTATACGTACTCTAAAGTCTTCTAAGTCTCAAGATTCCCTTTGCGTTCCCTTGCACCGTTCACAATCTCATAGTCCAATCTCTGCATCGGCTCATCAACCGCACTAAACCCCTCCTTACGAAAAGCTTCATTCAATAACTCGTCGCACTATACTAAATCCTCGGTTTACATCGCACTCCCACACTCGTTCCCGAACTCCATAAAATTCCTCACGCAAAACGTCACATTCCCCGTCGACCTCGTCCACCGCGACTCTCGACCGCACGCCCGAAAATCCGCCGGCAAACAAAGCAAAGAAAAGCGGCCGCGCGGAGCATCGGATGACTGTTCGCTCCCTCCCTCTCTTTCTCACAGACACACACTTCTAGGCGAACCTGATGCACTCGCGAGAAGCAGCGGCGCTTCCTTCTACCCAACGCTGCTGCTCTTCGAACGCTACTCGCTCGACACGCGCGGAGGGCACTATAATTAGCCCTGGCCTTATAATCGATGATGAACCTCGCGCTGGTGTGTGAAGGAGATGGTGGGAGGGAGGGAGGGAGAGAGTGAGAGAGAGAGAGAGAGAGAGAGAGGCGCAATTCGCATATCGCGCCTGCCGATCTATCTCGTGCAGCTACAGAGTCGCAAGAGACGTTCCTCTCGCCGTTTAAAAATAGCCCAAACGCTATGCGATTTTTCTTCAGTCCTATAGCTCTTTCGTCTACTTATATATGTACCTTGCAGGATGTAGTTCGATCTTTTTAGCCCGCGCCGGCATTTGCATCGCGTAATAATGTGTGTCGGGGGGCCCGATTTTGTGGCTGCGGCGCGGAGCTCATGCGGTCATTATTCTCTTTTTTTTTTCTTATGTCGGCGAGAGACAAGCGGAGGTTTTTCGGCCTGCTGACGAGCCCGTGATTTATATTTCGCTGGATCTTTTGTTTGCGTGAGCCAAGGTGATGTGGTTATTTCTTTTCGAGATTTTCATCGCGCTGTTTATTCCATGGAGTGAATATCACTGATCGGTATTAGATCGAATGTTATTAGCATTGTTACTATTAATGTATGTAAATCATTACTGATGGGATAATATGCACTCATTGTATCTTAGAAGCCTGTAAAAATAATTAAATGAAGGGCCGGGTGTTATAAGCCAGTTAATGCTCGTGAACAAATAAGAGAATTGTCCATGATACCGAATTTTCAAGGGCCAAATTAATTTAAAAAAAAATATCGTCTCGTAGGAATGAAGAGAGAGATTTTTCTACAAAAGGAGTTTTTTTTAAATTTGTTTTCCCTTCCAAGATAAAAATTAAAAACGTAATATCTCATACTTTTGTATCTGCATATATAACCGCTTTCATTTTTTAAAATTAAACCAAAAATTTGGATATTACTTAAGCATGTCTCATTTTTAGCCACGCTACTTTTACCTTAAACATATCTTCATTCCCTCAATGAAGCTTTACTCGATTTGATTCAAGTTTATATTAGGTATGCTTTCGTTTAAAGCCTAATCAGACTCTAGCAACCAAATGTGCACATGTATCGAGACTTTTATTGACTATAACGACGTATCTATAAAGTGTAGGAAATTGGTACACGCTCTTAAATTAAAAGTATAGCCGTTAGCTGTAATTTGTCAAATTATAAATATGAGGCACCAACAATAAACACTGCTCATTTTATACTCGGTATAGATAATGACCAGTTGTTAAGATGTCTATATTACTTAATAATCAATACTAATTATCGCACTAAATCATTTTTTTTAAACGGTTATTAAAAATAAAACAAAATGTAAATTTCTTTTATACGAATAAATGTCTTGGACGAACTCGTTCAAATGTAATCTATAAAATCATGAAAGAAATAAAATGAATTGACAACCAGATTGACATTTTCTTGAGTGGAAAATTAATAACTTTCTATAACTCACAAATAGTTTGCTATACCTACATCGTGAATTTATAGATTTTCAAACAGGATATTTTCACCGTAATTGACATATGCACTATGGGTATTAAAATTAAGTACACGTTCTAGTTCTCTCTAAAGTCCAGCTTAAATATTAGCGGGAAAACCCGTAACTGAAAATCTAGAGTGATTTCTTATGGTTTCTTGCTGTACCTTTTAGAAGGAGGTTAATTGTAAACCCCGCGTATATTTTCCGGCCGAACCGAGAGCTTTTTAAACGGCGAGCTTGGAATAAATTACGAAAAGCTCATTCACGATAATTTCACCATTCATCATCGCGCAGCCCCTTGTGCAAAAGAGCGAATAACTTCTATTAGGATAATTATCATATCGGTATACACGTTGGAATCCGTTACACGTGTTCGTCAAAAAGCGTCCGAGCGAAAGTAAAAAAAGCTTTGAATATGGAACCATACTCGATTCGTCTGTGTGACATGGTATATATTTGCCCCGTGACGTTTGACTATGCAATTACAATATTTATTAAATTTTATAATGTATCGTTTACGCGCAGTCATGCGCCTTTGTTTATTCTTAGAAAATAGTTATTATTGAAGCATATTCATTTACCATATTCATTTAGCGGACTCATAAAAGCAGCGACAACAATTCCCTCGGGTGATTTTGCGCGCTTGGCGATCCAATGAGCTGAAAGACCAGTTAAAAAAGTAAACGCTCCTGAGAGTTTTACTCCACGTAATTCTATTACACATTATTTCCATTATTAAAAGTATTAAGTTTTCATTTACAATACGGAAGCAAAAGTAAGAATTTAATTATAAGTATAGCTTCTTTCAGAGAAACGATGCTGAGAAAAAGATGAAAGATTTCAGTAAAAGTAATTAGATAATGAGAAAAGTAAGTAAGAGATGTTTTTATTTTCGAAATTCAAGACATGAACGGAGAGTAAAAAAAACAATAAAAGCTAGGGAGCAATCGCTTTTACTACAAAGTAAAGAAAAAGTACAGATAAAGCTGAGAAAAAAAAGTGAGGCTGCTGTTCAAAAGTTGGTATCGAGAAAAGCTTTAACGTCAGTTAAAGTGCACTTGCTCTGCTATAAAAACGGCAAAGGATCGGAATCTCTGTGGAAATTGAGAATCTAAAAATGTTTCGCAAACACATTTTATACGAATTACATCAATTTAATTAAATTCTTACCTCAACTGTTCGAGACAAGTATCGCAGTACCTATACTCTTTTGGAATTCATTAAGATTAGGACGCTTTAGCGTAGCCATGGCTCTTACATGTTAGTGCGCTATATACGGTCGAAAGCTGATAGCTCGTGACGTTTAACCCCAGGCGTGTGAGGTTCAAACATTTAGGATAATCCGGCGACTGCGCGTAACCGCTACGTCATTATGCTAAATCACGCAACGCTGTGTGACGTCGCTTTCCAGCTATAAACTCAATGACGTTTCAGCGAAGCAACAGATGTACATTTCTCGTGCATAATTCATTTTACGAGTATATATTTAAACTCGCACCGCGTTTCCAAGGCCTGACAAAAGTCAATTTTAATTCGCGAAATCTAAATCGAAAAGTGCGTTACTTATCCGTTTAAAACGGAAAAAAAGACTGTAATAACAGAGGTTTGTCCTCCAAAATTTGTAATACTTCGCTAAATTCATAACTATATTTAACCTTCCATCAATTCCGGAATATAGGGCCTACAGGTAATTAAAGTCGGGCTTATTTACAAATACGTAATTGTGATAATTGTTATTTACTATAAATTTTCAAACTACCGTTGTTAATAATTGTAGTTTGAAGGACGTTGTTTTGTGCGATATCATATTTAAGTGTTAAATAAATAAAACCAAAGTTGATTTTTTTCTTTAGGCGCGGGTTTTTTTTTCTTCGAACTCTTATGACTTGACTAAACGGTGTATTATTATTGCATTACCACAACACCTCTACCCACAAATCTTCAGGTGCTAAAAACACGTTATTTGTGTAAAGCTTAGAGTTATCCAGCAGTATTAATCATTAAATGAAAGATATTTTTTCGTGAAATAAAAGATGATTCTTAAAAACTTTAAATTTGGTATTATTCAGTTCCCAAATTGTTATACATGGCGTTGCCGTCAACAACCCAGTTTTTAATCGCTTAAGAACATGTCGTACGCTTATGTCTTGATATAAATGAAATAACAGCTTAAATCTTACTTTACTTTAAGTTTTTAAGTATAGTAAGATTTCACTTTTGATTAGATGCAATAAGAATTTATAAGTAATCGATAATAAATTTATGATAATGGTTTTATCGAAAAATAGGTTCGGGAGCCGTTTCTTATCATGACAGTTAAATACGTGGGAGCAGTTTTTCATTAGAAAAGGAACCAGTTTTTGATCAAAATTTAGCATTGTTTAAAAGAAAAAGTTTTAAAGAATAATAAATACAAAATAGGTACTAATTAAGTAAATGGCTATTATAAGTGAAATTTACTTGCAGTAGAAAGTCAAATGATTCCTACAATATCAAAAATGTAATGGGAAAATGATCAAAAACTGGGTTCGGATCAATTAGCCCACCCGTGATGGTATATAAATTTTTATTTTTCAAAACCGTTAATTATATATTTCTAATTATATGCTACCTTTTTATTATTTTCATTAACGCATCGTGCTACATAACGTTTTTTACCTCGGTGCTATGCTTCTAATTTTAACGAACGCGAAGACAAGTTCTAAACTATGGAAAATTAAAAATAAAGACTTGGAATTTAACGGAACGTCATTTACCACCCATTATCGGTGACCTACATAATCTTCACCTCCAAACAACCTTTATATCCCCCAAAAAAACAGTATTTTCTACTTTAATCAGCCGACCGATCATCCTTTATTTTTCTTCACCCTGTTTACCACCCAAAAAAAAGCTCGTGATAGTCCATTGAATTGGCCATCGCTCGGAATCGGTCGACAAACACAAAAGTTTTGGAGCAGCTCGCGCGCGAGTCGAGTTTGTCAGGTGGGGTATAATTTATATGGCTATAATTTACAGGCCTCGATCGATCTGCGGCCAAAGACCTCCCACTCTTTTTTTCCACTCATCCTCTCTCTCTCTCTCTCTCTCTTTCTCTATACAGCTTTTATCGATTCACCGAGAAATCAAGCCCATGCTTTATGACTACTTCATATACGTGGCTTCTTCGGGCGCTTTATAACGGATGGGCCGAGTAGTTTCGCGAGTCATATGCATCGGTGATTTGTACGTGCAGGCGCATGATTATGTACCTGAATCAGACTCGGTTAGAGTTAAAAAAACAAACCCTTGCGACCCGATTCCTCGAGAGCCTTTTCAATTTTTTCCTTCATTGTCCTTGTTACAATATGCAGCCTTTCGAAAATTGCCTTCTTTCCGGTCGTAAAAACATCTTTGGATTATGTGACTTTTCACACTGGTACTTCACACTCTCCATACCCATTTTAGTGGACGTAAAGATTCTCATGCATTTTTATATTGATATTCAAAAATTCAATCTAGAGCGTAAAGCCGTGTATTGTACGGGTTGAGCAAGTATCGAGAAAAGAATATTCTTTTTGTCAGCTGGAATATATGCGAATAGCTCCACGAAATCTCACTTGGAAATATGTAGGTTTCGTTGAAAAAGTAGGTGACACCAATTTTCATTCTTAAAACTGTGACGAGTGAGAGTCTAAGGAGAGAAGCGGTCGTTTTGTACAAAGCACAAATGCGTTTGACCTTCGTGACGTAGCTGGTCGAAAAAAAATATCCAATAACTATTGCAATTATCCACCTTAACGTCTGTAAATAACATTCTTTTTTAACAGTTGACTTCATGCCTGACAATTCTCTTTGTAGGGCTAATCGTTTAATAATCAGATGATACTAATTCATTACAATGCAAGGGAAGATTTGATCTTTCTAACAGCGGTTTTGTATTTTGAAGTAGGCCAAATTTATCGTTTGCTTAAAAAATAGCTTACGCGAAGTAACGATTACGTAAAATTCACTGCAAACTAAAAGTTTTGTACATAAATGCCAAAAAGTTAACCAAGTTTCTCAGTACCGAGCAAAGAAGCAGCAAACTTTCGATACAAATAACCGAAAAAAAGGGTCACTTCGGCCGCGAGCGTCGTCGAAATACTTGGGGGGGCTACCACCGTGGCAAAGAGAGTCTGCAAAACAAGCAGCTCGGCCCGTATATAAAACAAAGGGGATGGATAAGTATGAGAGAGAAGAAGCCTCGGTTGCCTCTCCCTTCTGCGTTGGCGCGCAATATAAAGAACCCGCGCGAGCCATCAAGAAACTTGACTCGCTGCTGCTGCTCCAGATGAAAGAGAGAGAGAGAGAGAGTCTTTCTCCTTTCCCCCCTCGCGGCGGAACAAAAGCCGCGCCTGCACGGAAGGAAATGCCGAGGCTTGTGTGTGTGAGTGCGTGTGTGTGAGTTTGTGAACAGCGTCGGCCTGGCAGTGAGCGAGAGAGAGGGGCATCGATCCAACAAAAGCGCCACTCTTATATACCGCGCCTCGTGTGCGCTTCACGCGGAAGAGTCGCTATAGGTACGAGGCTCTATTGTTGCACGACTTGCGCTCCGCTGCATCGCCGTGCGCGTTCAATCGCGAGACTCTCGCGGACCGTGATTTTCCGTGCAAGCTGTTGTTTGGCTGCGAGGATGCATATGCGGGGATGTACCGGAATCCGAGCTGATGAAAATCCAAAGGCTTAATGTGCTTTACACGCGCGACCCTCGATTTCTTTCGTATTTTTTCGTAATGTCATGATTTTATAATGCTTATATACTTTATATAGGCCTTTTTATTTATAGCTTCAATGCTAAACTTATAAGGACTATTTAACTTATGAATACGTGAATTATAATGAAATTATTAAACGCGCTAAATTCGTATGCGCGCGCTCTAATTTTAGCATTTAATACTTTAAATTGCGCTTCTCACTTTGATCGACGCTGTTTGCTCTTCGCTTTTTTTCCTTTTACGACCTCGTATAACTAATCTTTTAATACTTTTTTTATATGAAATATTTCCTCATCGACTAAATTTTGTTTTTAACAAAGTGCCCGAGTCTAGAATGAAGAAAAAACTCAATTAAGTTCTACTTCAGCTTTGGTGAGACTCGAACTATTTCAATCATTCATAATATGTAATAAAGCATATCGCTGAAGCGCCCGAGCATGAATCTTGCTACTTATTTTAAGGAGCTACGCGGAATTACTCGGCACAGAATCAGTAAGTAAGAATGGAAAATCTTCCTGTTCAATGGCTGTTAAAGTGCCTCACGATGAAAATCTTCTTATGCGATATGCGAAATGTTTCTTTGTAATCGGATTTCCTATGGAAATGATCTATGTAAAATATGGCGTGTTCTGATAAAAATTGAATGCAGACACATCAGTTATGCAGGATTGCCTAATAAAGTGAACGTGCAGTGGAAAATAGGCCCTTGCAACATATGAACCTTTAAAAGAAGGATTAATTTGTCATAACCGATATACAGGCATTACATAAATATAAATTGAATTTTCGCACCAAGAAATATATAATATTTGAAAATATTGAGCATTGTAACCCTCGTAGAGATGTTAAGGAGTTTCTAGCCAGTTCTTAACCAGATTTTTGTAAATATATTAAATTTTCACTATTATCTCTAGTCCTTAGGCTTGCAGATAGTATATAATTGAAAGCTAGGTAGTTTAAATTTGAATAATACAATTCGAGGTAAAGAACGTTTGACAACATATTGCTCATACTTTTTTTAACTTTCTTATTGACTAGAAAAGTCAATTACTTTTAAATTGAATGTATACAATATTCTAAACAATGCGTACGCTTTATGCGTCCACTTTTTCACTGCAATAACATCGCAATTCATTATTTGAATAACAATAAAACTCGAATACAACTGGAAAACTAGAACTTTAAATGGATTTTAGTTTGAAAGTGAGGTCATCGGTGTTTTTGGTCAACTTTCGACAGAATTTCGCCAGTGTGTTCTCTCTTCCCGCTACGGATGAATATATAATACTACTTTATGTAGCAGCATCCGCGAGCTTCCTTGGGAGGTAATGGTGTTCCCGTGCAGTGCTCGAGCCCTCGGGGTCGTTACTTTGCATTCTGCGGATACGCGCAGTTGCGCCTTAAAAATTCAAATCATTCTTTGTCGCACGTTTTTGCCTTATGTTCTATAAAAAAAATTAAACGCTTTTAAAATAAATTTCTTACGCAACTATTCCTTGAATATTACGAGAATAAGTTCAAGTTACAGATACAATTTTATATAAAAAAAATTCATGTGCTATATCTACAACTTACTTATAGACTTGTATTTAAATGCTATCCAATGTTTTTAAAAATATATTTATGTATCGAGAGCATACATAAAACTATATAATTGAATTAAATAAAAAATTACACACAAATATACATACTTAGTACATAAACACCTCCGATTAAAAATAAATGTGACCTTGTAAGCATCAGGAAGATGAAAAAAAAAGCCAATCAAGATTGTCTTCATTTAAAATACATTACAGTAGATACAACCCGATATGGTCAGCCGATCATTATGAGCGAAATTTCATCGATCGCCTGCAACCTTGCCGCCATTTAGTGGTATTATATTGGAATTCCTCTTTTATTACTATACATTAAGACAACAATCAAAGGTATGGTTTCAATTACACGGACCAACAAAATTAAAAATTTACCCTGTGCCTGCGGATCTGACTTGTATTCTTATGTATTTTAAACCGCTGAATCTGAATCTGGTTTCAGAATTGAATACAATTGGATATAATAAATTATTTCGGTTAGTTGAATTATATAGTACTCGTCTGCATCCACTTAAAAATATTTTTATACATTATAGTATTAAAAAAACTGTACCATTACATAGAATTATACAACGTACAACGTCAAAATTATGAAGAAAAAGCTAATTAATTCACTGCCAGCGTCGCGTCACCTCCCTTAACATCTCAACGATATACCTAGAGGTGAAGTTTTCCAATTTATATTTTATATAAATAAATAAAAGAAATTTTGGAGCTTTACGACAGGCTTGATCGTGAATAGAATTTGTTATCTCAAAAGTTTGACGCCGAAGAGATGTTTTGTTACTTGCTTGTAGGCGTTTTTAATCAAAAAAACGTCGTAAAAAATTTAAAGTTTCATCTAATATTTCTTGTTAAAAAATGTTCCATGCTAAAAAAAAAGAAATTTTCATAGTCGTAAACTAACCTTTCTGTTTTATCTTACAACCCCTTATCATGTCAAATTGCGTACTTCAACAAACAGAAACTACTATTTTGCTATTTCGTTGTTAAATTTCTTTTAGTCAAAGAGAACCCATCATTCCCAAAACAAAGAAACATCTTTCAAAGATCCGCAGGAAAATAAATTAGCCGTTTGGACAGTCATAAAATCTGCTGGTATAAGGGACATATAGGCACGAGCCGCGGCCGCAACTCCCCCCTGCAGTGCACCGCGAGTCAAAGCGTCGGCGCTAATCCATCTGGCACTCCAGCCCCTCTCGGCTTTATTTTTCCGCGTGCCTTATCGCTCCTCCAGCCCCTCCCCTGTCTCTCCCCTTATGGCTCCCCCATCTCCGCATACACATCCCACCCCCGTCCGCATCCCCGGCTGGCCGTAGCACAGAGCCGCGAGGTGGCGCTGCCGGGCGCAGTTGTATAACAGTGCGGCACAAGCTGCCCTCCGAGTCGGCATACCCACACAGACTCCCTCGGGCCGCGCGACAGAGACAGATACACACCGTTCGGAGCGAGCGAGAGAGAGAGAGAGAGAGAGAGAGAGAGAGAGAGATAGAGAGAGAGGAGGAGGTCGATGCGCGCCCGATGGCGCAGGTACGCGGGCCTAGCGCTCTGCGCCTGCTGCCTGCCCCTGGTGCTGAGGCTGCTGCTGTTGGGCAGGAGTTACGCCGAGGGTCCGCTGCTGACGGTCAACGGGATCGTGCCCGAGATCGGGGACGATGGCCTCGACGAGGAGAGGACGAGGCTCGCCGAGGAGGAGGACCTCGAGAAGGAGAGGACGAGGCGAGGCGGCGAGGCCATCGCCGCGACGCGGGAACAGCTGAGCTTCGCCGGGGCCTACATGGCGCATCTGCCGCCCGCCCCCGCCAATTTCTCCTACTGCAGGTGGGTACTACACTACTAATCTTAACGGCGGCCGCCAATCGGGACGTGCACTTCGTGCTTGTTTTGGCTCTTTATTAACGTCGCTCTGTTTTGGTTGATATTTTTGAACTTCAAAACTTCGCTATAGGTCCGTTCTGTACTTTATACGGTTAGTCGATCATTTGAAAGATCTGAACTATATCATTTGGTGTTAGTGAAGGAAAATTATTAAAATTGCCAATGTAATCAATGCAAACAGTTTTACTACCCAGTTCTTTCTATTGCTGCGTGTTTTGGATAATGTTAAAACTTTTGTAATTATCAAGCGCATTTTCATATATCTACGTTTTAAATTTATCCATTAGTTCTTATACTTTATATATGTATATAAAATAAATGTTCAATTCAAATTTTTAATAATTAAATTACAATCGATCATTCTAATAATGTAGTTTAATGTATTTTACTCGTTCATCCAAGTCTAAATTAATTTTATTCTTGGTATCTATTCGATTTTAAAATGTATAGAGTCGCTCATTTATATTCACGGATCATTGCCCAATATTAATTGAAATTTATAATTTATCCATTGCGGAATATTTTATTTGGTTTAAAAATAAATTTCTACATTTTATTGACTTTTTATTTTAATAAATACATACTATGTACTATTTTCTCGCATTTATAACTCTAAAAATTCATTTAGAACTAGCGTATCTATAGGTTAGTCCTTAATGCAAGTTCGTGACTTTAGTTTTGATAACATCAAAAGGATTAAGGTCATTGATTATGATAATAAAATCAGAAGTAAAATCTAATGCACATGCGCCAGTCCTCCGCGTTTTCTTAATTTACATTTTTATTTTCTTTACAAAAAAAAAGAACGTTTCATTTCATAGAGGCACGCGAATTCTGATGCTAGTAATTAGCAGTAAAATTTTTTTAATGAGAGATATAAAATGCAGATTTTGATCGTTCAAGCGTTAGGAACACGATTAGTCGTTATGCTCTGAAATGGTCAATTAAAAATAAAGCTTCAATTAAATCTTTTATTATTTAGACTTTTTTGGTACGTACAATTTTTGATCACACATTTTATACAACTAGCTTTTATAAAGTGTAATTGTAGATTTGGAAAGGCAGTTTATACTTTCAAAATATAATTATTAAAAATTAATTTTTTATAAAAAAAATTTAATTCAAATGTTAATTACTTTCAAAATATATAGGCAATCGATGTAAAATATAATTGTTCATTGGCCTAGCTAAATTAAGATTTTAATCTGATTAAGGCTAGGGTCTAACTTGGACTAAACTAGCTGTTGGTTGACATAAATTGAATAAAAAAAAATAAAAAAAACTGCACGTGTCCGATCAACAACAAAGACGCGAATGTACGAATCTCTCGGTCCCTCAGGTGGCAGTACGGCCTGCCGACGAGTCTGACATATCTGGAGCAGCAGCTGATCGGGAGTCCGGAAGCGCCGACCGGCAGACATCGTGCGCTGGCGTTCGCGATGCGCGGCGAGAGCGAGAGGCTGCCTCAGGTGACGCTGTGCAGCCACGCGACAGCCGAGCAAGTCTACTCGGTGGTAGAGCTAGCCAGGCGCTGGGAAGGTCCGCTCGGACTCGCGGTCTTTGCGCCCGGCCTCGATGCCGCACTCGCTGTAAGGATGCTCGATAGGGCCTGTAGATGCGAGCCCGCCATGTCTAGAGTGAGTCGCTTCTTTTTTTATTCTATTTCAATATATAATTTAATTATCTTCCTTGGTTTTCATTGAGAAATTCCGAACTTTTTATGCATCGATATTTTTGATTGTGAAAAACTTACCTTAATATTCTAAAGTGTAATTAACTGTCAATGTTTTTATGTATACGGTTTGGCCGGCTTCTTTAGTGCCTTATAATCATAACTACATATTCCTTCGGAGAGAAAATTGATGCTTTGACTCATGAAACTGCAACTCGGCACATAAAAATAAAGTACCTTATTTTTCTGTTTTACAGTATATCTTTAAATTATAGATGTTGACAACATCTATCAAAGCTGCAACTTTTTTGTTAGTTAAGCTGGACATATTATAATACTTTCATTCTATCCATTTTATAATCATTAGAATTTTTTTTTAGCTCATGTAGAGGAAAATTGCTGCCCATTCATTGGCATGTAATTTCTACAAATTTATTTTTATTTTTGTTATTAGTATTGATAATACTAAAGATTTAAAAAATGTATATATTAGCAGATATATGTCTGATCGATTCTATTTAAGGAACTTTTTTTCTGGTAGAGCTTTGAATTCTCCTAGGAATGAGCCTCAGAAATGTTTTTCCCTTTTTGAAATTTTAATTTTACTTTACTTCCGACATCTCACACTAGATGGAAGTCTATTTTTCAGCTCCAACTGATTAGATTATATAGAGAACGCCAAACTGGCATATAATTTACGTTTAAGATAGGGTACTTGTCATCATACTGATGAACCCAACAAGTAACCCGGAGCGAAACGCATAAGACCTTTATTTCTACTTTTCGATATATATATTTTCCAACATTTGATAATGTTTCCGTTTTAAGGATCTGTATTACAAGAGCAGTTATGAGTTTAAACATTATAGTCCATTGATGATCGATAAATTGTAATTATTTTTAAAACCATTACGAACGATAGCGTCATTTCTCATTACAAGTTTATTTATAATTATCTATGTACATTGAGTTGACTATTTTATTGATTTTGTATAAGTTTTTTTTTAAATAGTAATAAAAATTTATTTTCGTGGATCTATTGCTCTTATTAATTTATTTTCAATTTAAAATAATATAGATTCGGTCAGTCAGTTTGATGGTAATAATTTGAAATCCATTTCAATAACGACGTCGGCGTTCGGGCGATTACAATATATAATTAAATTGGTGAGTGTACTTTGAAGATATACGTAAATCAAGTTAAATCAAAACATAAAAAAATAATGTCCATGAAATTCCTCACTCCGCCGTGTTCACTTTTCCTCTTCAATTCATTTCAGAGATTACAAGATTGTTTTCTACTTTTGAAAATATAGCAGCCTAGCTGTTTACCCTTTACGAAATGATTAATTATTGTCTTTAATTTACTGTCTTAAAAAGATGATTATGAAGTTGGTAGCCACGCACTAGCGGTTTAGGGAAGGGACGAATGAGCGCAGCACAGGGTTCTAGGCAATACAACTAAAAAGTTTTTTAGTATTTGCAGTTAAAGACTTACGGACATTTAATAATATTTTTCACATTAAACCACATATATTTAGTATTGTTTTCTTTAAAAAATTATATTATTCATATAATTTCATAAAAAACATAAATCTAAGGTAATGGCAAGAGATATACTGAAATTCACTTCTGCGACACGGCTATGGACTCTCGTATCGCTAATTGGCATATAAAACCAACATGATTCGAAAGGTGGTTTAATTGCTTTTCGAATAAAAAAGATTTCAGAGGTCGGCACCTCTTACTTTAATTGCAATTAAGCGATAAATGTAAGAAAATGAGCGAATTGAACGAATGACAATTTGAAATTGTCTAGCGATACTTGCTAGTCAAATAAGGAACTATTCAAAAACATTAGATAATATTACTTCTATGTAAAAGTGGTATATTTTTAATGACCTTATATGTTGTAAGTAACTTATTCTTTACTTAATAAAACATCAACATCATTATTATTATGTTTATATCAATTCATAGACAAAGGTTAAGGAACAAAAATTTTTCAATTTTAGAAACTTCCTTTTTTCCCTGTTTAATCCACATTTTGTTTGTTGAGTTCATTTTGTTCGTTTTTGTAAACTTAAGCGATTCACCGATAATTAAGTCGTTTTTTTATTTTTAAAATTAGTAAATAAAATATATCTCGTCATAAATTAGTTATACAGTTGCATTGGTTATATTACTTATATATTGTCATAACAAATTTTGAAAATGAATAAACAATTTAACTAATGACGAATCGCTTAAGTTTTCAAAAACGAACAAAATGAAATCTGATTTTAGAATCGGACAATAATTGTGGATTAAACTTGAAAGCGAACAAAAATTTATTACACTTTTAGTGTGCACAATAGAAAATGTGAACAATTCTTATGTGTATAAACCATACAATGTCTGTGTTCTTTAGATTCCATTGAACAATCTTTAAAATCTTTTTCCTTATTTCCATAATGAAAATAGTTCAAGTCCATATTTTTAAATTTTCTCAAAATTTTACTATTTTCTCCTAGTTCATTTTGCAAAAATTTTATATCTTGGTCAGAGTAATCTTTGACTAAATCTAAACTCATTCTAGCTTCAGAGTTAACTATCTGAGTATTCAATTCATCATTCATTAAAAAGGCCAGCTTTGACTCCGAATTGACATTATTTCAAGCAAAAGTGCTATTACCTACCTGTAGACTTTTTCCACATTATTTTTTAGCAATCTCAAAAACGAATTGATTCAAATTGAGAGCATCCACAATCTTCTTAACCCATTAAGGCCGGGACAAACACTTTTTTCATACTATTTTCAACAGCTTTATTTGAACTTTCGATCTATGTAGTCAGAATTTCAAGAAAATACATACTAAACAAGTTATAATTATTTATTTAAAAAATAACACAAAATTACAAGTGAAATTTTTTTTCATTTAGTATTCTTGTATCGAAATCTTCAGTGGATTTCTGTGGTTAAAGTAATTTTTGCGTCCATCGAACCTAACTTTTAAAGGCTCGTCGAAATTTTTCGGTTTCATTCATTAGAATCCGAGATATTGTACTGCAAATATTGGAAATAATGTCAAATACCTAAAACACGTACTATTTCGTATTTTTACAGTACACGATTTAACAAAAAAATTTGCCATAAATTTAACTAATTTCTTTATAAAGCTTATCTTTTAAGCTTTAATTTAATTTTTTAGTGGGCTATGTATGATTTTTTTACGTCGAGATATCGCAGCTTCAAGAAGAAACTTATGTTTTGATATATCTTTGAACTGAGATGAGAATTTACAGGTTTGTAGTTTAACCCATTTCTTCTTAAGCGGCCATTTTATAGTATATTATAATGTATTTCTGATTTTTCATCAAATTCAAATTTTCCAATGGAATTTTCAAAATTCTGACTTCAGAATCGTAAAGAGCGGACAATTTTACTTCGGAAAAGTGCTATTGGTTATTATTATTTTTTTTTCGACAATTTTTTAGTCAAAAAACCAATCGACTATAAAATGGCCGCTTAGGAAGAAATGGGTTAACATTATCAAATCTTCAAATTTCCATATCTTGGTTTCGAAAAATCGTACAAAGTCGACTAAAAAATTAAATTAAAGCTTAAAATGCAAGCTTTCTAAATCAATTAATGAGAGTCGTAGCAAAAATATACGAATACTACATAATTCGGAATTACTGAATTTTATATTACTTCAAACATTTAAAATGATAATTCTCTATGCATGCAAACAAAAAGCAACTAAAATAACCAAAAATTTCTATTAAGATGCACTACTATAAAGAAAATTGGTTTATTAAATATTAATTATGTATTAAAAAATAATAAAAATAAATATATAATAATTTATGTAAAATAATTCGGTAATTTTTCAATAAGGAGAAAAATCCAAACCATATGTTGACCTTTGAATCGATTCTGTATCGTGTCTCTAACGGCCAAAACGCCGAGCACTTTATTAAAATATCTAATAATTCTTTTGAATGGGTAGATCTTGACTAATATCAATGTTATAGAATTCTAAATAATTGACAGAAGCATTTATACTGAATAGAGTTACTATTATATAAAAAAAACTAATAAAGAAACCAAATTGTTAGGAACACTATTTAGGCACAATTAATCACTTTCGTCATCTTGACTAATCTCCAAATTCAGTAGTTATTTTCCATGACTTATGTTGTCAATGGCTAGAACTTCCTCTTCCTCTCAGAAGGAGATATCAAACGGCGATATCGCTAAAAGCTAGGTATACCAGGTAGAGACTCCCATTTATTCTTGAAATTTATTTTATTATTGATCTTCCGATAGTACATTGATGATTAGATTAAACTTGACCTGAAAAAATTTAATACGGTCTAATTTTTGTGTTACAGTGGTAAATAATTGGTACATTGTTCGCATCCTGATAACTTTGTTCCCTTCACGAAATTTTTTTCTTGTGTATGTGTGTGTGTGCGTGTGTACAATTAGAACCAATTTTATTTTTACAATTAAAATACAATCTACGTTAAATTTTAGATAAGACTATATATTTAATGTTTAACTTTATAATAAACACACATATACCTACAAGTATTTTCACATGTATACTATAGTAATGGATCATAAAATTCATAACGATTTACTAATTAAATAATAAAAGTTACGTTGCATAATTATACGATGCGAGTGTACCGAGCTATCATAGAGACATAATTAAATTTGATGATGAAATTGTAGCAGAAGATTTTAGCTTTGCTGGCTAAGTATTTGTTATAGAACAGCTTACTTAATGAAGCATATGTAGACTTCTTTCCGCGCTTTGATAATCAGGTTCTTCTATGTACATCTTTCGGAAATTATTCAGAAATCTTTTATTCTTTTACGCCACTTAGCGGTGAAATTAGGAACTAAATTAAAGTGAAATAAAGAATCAGGAAATATTTCGTAAAAGACTGCTGTAATATTTTTGAAATATTTTCTTAATAGATTCAAAATCTAACACACTTGCTATATCAATTTTTCATAAATATTACAGGAATCTATTATTTTAAATGTTTCGAATTTAAGAATTTCTGAAATATTCAATGTAATATAACACGCAGAAGGAAATGTAATGTTCACAGTTCAGGGTATATAGGGATTCTATAACGAAAGCACGGATGGAGTTTCCTCCTTTTGATACCAAACTCTAAGAGGAAGAAACGAGTGAAAAACTTCTTAAATATGGAAATATTAAAATACTTTTTCAAGATTTCCCAAACCTTCTTAAGGGGATGCCGGAGTACTTTGAGTTACCGATAGATATATCAATACTGTGAAGGAGTGGTTTTTGCTTCTGAGAATAATAGGTTATTTCCTGTAAAAGAAATAGTTAGTCCCAATTCTAATCTTAATGAAGATCATTTATAAATTGTTTATCTCAGTAAAAAGACATTAATGTGCTCTAAAGCTTTGATCGCGTGTTTTAGGTGGCACGGAATCATGACTCTATGCGCGGATCTTATGTCAACTCAAATGCACGCCTAAAAAGTTTTCTATGTAGAATATAATGATTTAAAACTTTAGACATATCTTTGTTAGGCCTTATAATATAAAATACAACTATTGAAAATATCAAACTCTCGAAACTTCAGAACAGACTTTTGTCGATAGAAAATTTTGTTGATCCTTTTAAGCAATAATTTTTTTAACTTTATCAGACCTTAAGATTAATAAAGCCAGGCGTATTAAACAGCATGTCATAATTAAAGGCCTTATTCGTACCGATTAACATCGTATTTTCCCAGCTCTCGATCCATCACAAAATATAGCACCGTATATCTTTTTTGTTTCGCAGGTCTCCGTCCACTTGATCTTCCCTCGTGACAGGCCGGCGAGCCTCGGGCCAATCGCCCCCAGAACTTCCCTTCAAGCCGACTGCGCCGCCGTCGATCTACAGCACTCGCACGGTTAGGAACACTCTACGAGTCTTTTATCTCGAATGATGCATGCGCAACGCGGCACTACTCACGAGTCTTTTAGACTGACAAGTTACTTCAAATGATTAGCTGTGCTTTACGTTGAGCCGAAAGTGAATCGTAGATCCTGCTCTGGTTAATTCTGCATTTATTTAAGTGTGTCTTGAGGATGAACGTTCACGTTAACTTTCGGAAATTTATTCACTCGGAAAACTCGGCTATGGGAATCTTTCTTTGAACGTATAATTAATGGTCTCGTTAGTTAAAGGAGTTCTTTGAACTGCAAGGAATTGCATTAGAACGTTATACGTCAAGAAATTACCATTTAGTTACGGCTTTCAGATTAATAGCCTGCCCGAAGCCAGAAAATTGACTTCTATCTTTCTTGATGCAGTCTTTTAGTTAAGAACCTTTTTTTTTGTTCAAATAATTTTATTATAGAGCGTTATCTAGTGTGCACTCATCGTATAAATAAATCAGAAATTAAAAATTATTTTCCGCAATTAATCGCACATTTTTATGAATTAACAATGCAGCAAAAGTCTTTAAAAGTTTATTAAAAAGTGAAGGCTCTTTTTATAATGTAGATATAAACCTGCTCCAATTCAAACCGAACACTGAATTAGACCGTCGATCCGTATACAAACCGAATTAACATTGTCGCGAGGGTTGCAGAGGCAAACATGACCGAGCGCCACAGCGCAGGCATCGCCTATCCGATCAACGTTGCGCGCAACGTCGCCCGCTCACTCGCCCCGACGCAGCGCGTCCTCGTCTCGGATGTGGAGCTATTGCCGAGCGAGCATCTGGCTACGCGCTTCTCGGCGATGCTGCGCGACCGCTCGCCCAAGCGGGCGATAGCCTTCGTCCTGCCGGTCTTTGAAATAGAGGCGGCCGAACGGCCGCCCAGCAACAAGGCACAACTACTCGCTGCGTTGCGAGCTGGACTCGCCGTTTATTTCCACAGGTAAGCCTTGCTTTCGGTCATAGTTATTACCGTTATTGAGACAAATTTTTATATTAGGTGCACAACTTTGCTTCCGCCGATTTTTTCGAAAATTTGAGGCTTTATTCTGAAAAAGTGATTAGCTGTTTATGATTCAAAGTACTGTCCGTCACTAGCCACTACTTTTTGCCATCTTTCGGGCAATTGTCGGATACCATCTCGAAAAAACGATGCGTTTTTTGAGGCGATCCACAAATCGATCCATTCTTTGACTTCTTCATAAGAATGGAAATGCTGCTCAGCTAGGCCATGTGCCATCGATCGGAACAAATGGTAGTCGGAAGGAGCAATGTCTGGAGAGTACGGCGGGTGGGGTAAGACTTCCCATTTTAGGGTTTCTAAGTATGTCTT
>UELV01081237.1:0-20835 GCA_900490015.1 Megastigmus stigmatizans
TCTCTCTCTCTCTCTCTCTCTCTCTGACATGTCGCGCGATGTACTATGAGAGCAAGTCGTGCGTCGACGAACCGCTTTGATGACACGTGCGAGGCTGCTTATGCGTAATGTGGAGAATTCGGTATTGTTTGCCGCAGATTTTATTCAAAGTGATACTGCTTGGTCCACTCTTTTCTGAATTGATCGATCGAGACGATGTACATTGTTGGTACAATAAAGCTTTTTTTGAGGAAATTTGGTTTTCATAGTGTTAGACTGATTTTCGAGCATTGCATTTCAAATCTTATATAGTATTGCGAAAGATCTTTTAGAATTCTTTTTTATGAATCGATGATATATGGTTCTTATTAAAATATACAACCTTATATTTTTATAAAATATTAAAGCCAACAGAAATAATTTACTATAGTTGTCCTGAAGGGGTTTAAATTGAAATATTTTAGATTAAAAATTAACCAAGAATAAAATGTAATCCTGCATATCAAACTCAAAATACGACCAGACGTTCATCTAATTTTAAACAAGTTTTTTTCAATTAACCCAACGTTCCATTTCATTTCAAAGATTCAAGAAAGTATAACTTTATTAATTGTAAATATCCATCCAAGTAGAAACTAGTCGACTTGTGTCAGACACGCTCATTCACTCTCTCTACTTTTTCTCTGTGCAAACTCATAATTCATCGATACGGGGTGTAAATTGATTTCAATCATTCTCGTTGCTTTGCAAAATGTACGCGATGACAAAATGACGAGAATATAAAAGAAAAATCATCGAGGAAAGAAGCGCGAGCAGTCGGTTAAGCACTCGATGACACAGATTCAGTGGAATATTTCGTCGTCGAAGCTTGGCGTATATGTGTAACCTATTGCGCATGAGTTTACTCAGAATACGTCGAGACAAGGGTACGTGATCTTGATGATTTAATAGAATTCCCGACACATGTCACTTGTATATCGATCCTCGAGTTTTCTTTAGAAACATCACTTGGGATTCGATCTATTGATAGAGCCCGCGAGTGTGTATGCACCGATCAAAACTAGGTCACCTGTTCATAAATTACTTGGACTTATAATTTTTTTAAACACCGTTTCCTTTGCTCTCTACTGGTCGAACGCTTGACAAAAAAAAGTGTCATTTAATTTCTCTTGGTTAACTTTCACGCACACTATTTGTGAATCGAGCATATAGTACTAAAAATATATTACAATGGATACTTTGTGATGTAAGCTTTATGCAATCATTATAACCTGATGCACTAGAAATTAAGCATTCCGAGTGACATTAATTGATGCAATCTTTTTAATTTGACATACATTACAACTCGAACGATGCTCCGAACAAACGCCGCATCAATCAGTGTATCAAGATCCTTCTCTATCTTTTCAACACAAAAATTATCTCACCCTTATAATCCTTATCCGACAGTTTCCTCGGATATAAATATACCAATAGAAACGGCATCCTCGAATCGTCCGTCTAAAAAAACAAGCCCGCAATCGAGGCAGCCTCGTTCCCTCGTCGCCTCGCTTAGACGTCTATGCACATAAAAGTTTCTCGTGATCGCGCATCCGCGTAAAAAGACAAGCCGCATATAGGAGAGAAGAGAAGAAGGACAGTATACACGCACACACATAGCACACACAGACACGAGCGCTTCGGTCTCGAGGTCGTCGGATAATCCACACGACGCTAGAGCAGCACGTTGCGGTTATTATGTGTACAGTGCGATACCACGCGTCGCGTTACGTAAGCTCCCGAGCGCTCCATTATACACATGGTCGCGTGTCCTATCCACGTATCTCTGCGGCAATGCATGTCGATGGGCTCGAAGGAAAGATCCGTTGCTGGTGGTTGCGTTTTAAATATGTTCCTTTTTGGGTTGTCGCTGTATGAACGGTGGTGCCGATTTGCTGAGCGGTGTTAGAAAACAATTTGATCGACCGTAATTAGCTGTTATTCTTTTTCTTGTTTTTCATCCGGTTTAAAATGGATTTGTAAGGTCGTGCGGTTAGACGGTGTAATTGAATTAGGTAATTTGTACCGTAAATAATAGATTTCGCGAATTTAGGCATGTTGAGCTACTTTGCGGGTTAGTGGCTTAGTTAAAAAGTATCTCGTGTACTGTTTTCGGCACAGACTACTTAATTCTGATAGTAACAATCCAAAGATGTTACAGTGTTTCCAGCTAATTAACTAACAGTACTGTTCTATAAGAGATTTTATATTTATGCAGTACGATCAAGGAAGAAAATAGAAAATACACAATACGTCAGATAAAGATTGTATGATGTATATATGACTGCAAAAGCGTGATAAAGGGTGCCAAACCAACAAATGGCTTTCTACGATTCAACACATCTGGACTCACACCTTTCAACACACCTTTTCGCACATTGAGTAATTTTATATAAATACGCTCGTGCATTTAATGATAACGTCTTGAAATACACGGGCAGTTGGTCATTAACAAGACCAACCTCTAAATTGTTAAAATATTTAATTTATTGACTATGCATTTACTCGTCAGTGACTCCCCACAACCCTGAATTCCTCCCTAAAACTTGAAGACTTCCGCCCACAATCACCCCTCTTTAATAACTCGAAAAAAACCCAAAGAAAGCTCGAGTCCAGAGCTTAGCGAAGCGAAAGGAGCGACATCGTCGAGAGAGAATCTCGCATCGCGTGAGCGACTACGTAAGATAGCCGAGTTGGCTTTTATGCTACACGTGACACGGCCATTGTATACACCTTGACGACAGAGACGTCCGAGATATCCGAATAAGTATGCGTGTTGGGCGCACGCGTATGCATATATATTATACCCGGGTCACGCGCCCCGGCCATACACGAACGAAAGAAACTTGATTTGGACGATCAGCAAGAATACCATCGAGGCGGTTAGTACATTGGAGAGAAAAGAAATTAGCTGCTGGAACTGAGAGAGAGAGAGAGAGAGAGAGAGAGAGAGAGAGAGAGAGAGAGAGAAGGGAAAAAGAAGAGCCCCGAGGGATGAACACGGGGTCAGAAGGGACGGAGGAAAGGACTCGTTACGTGGCTGTACGCGTTTTCTGCAACGTGCAACACGCTGAGGTCGGAGCGATTCTATTTTTAAGTGCTAATCCGCGCGCGCTTACGAGCACCGGCAACTGACACGTATCGCTACGTGTGCGATCGACACGATTGACGCAGTTTTGTGTTATTTCTCGCTTGTTTTTTTTGTTTCTAACTTGTCTCTTTAGCTTTTTCTTTTTAAATTTAATTTATCTAAATGTGCATTTCTACTTGCACGGGGATGGAAGTGACAGAGTTTTAATTTATAAACTGTGTTTAATTTTTAAATGAAGCTTTCATTTTGAGACTATATGATACAATGAGACTTGTGGGATAAATTTTTAAAAATATTTTGTATCTTTTTCATACTTTATTGATACTGCATAGATTTTGTTTGCAATTTTACTATAAAAAAATATTTATGTAAAAAGCTTTTTTGTAAAAAGAATTTTTTTGAAATCTAAATTAATTTATTAAACTATAAACATCGGATATTGTAAATTTTCTACTTTTCGTAGAAGCATTAAAATATAGTTGCTACTCACAGGCTGGAAATAGAACTTCTATTTTTGGTGATGGGAATATCAAGTACAAAACTCTTTTGTTATGAAATAATGTAGAAAGATTACAATGGTTTGATTTTAGAAATCTTTTACTACAGTGTAACGTTGGTATTACTTCTCTTAGTGTTTTTTGTCTGAGGTACCACCGAAATATCTACTTTGCGTCTACACTGGTAAAGCGAAAATAAAAGAAAAAAATTAATCATTTTTAAAATCATTTAATCTTTGAATCTTCAAATTATAAAATTTTACGATTTAAATCGCGTAAATTACAATATTTTTCGCTTCGGTCGTATTAAGATATAATTTTCTCAGTGCAATTATTAGTGAGCCACAGAATGAATACTTTTAAAATAATTTCATCCTCTAAGAAAAATGACACGTTCATCGAGATTTTCATGAATAAAATAAACAAAAATCATCGAAACCAAGACAAACTACGGATATTCATGTTTCTTTTTCATCTCACGCACTAAATAGAAGAATCGTTACGTAAGATATCTATTTGTTGTTCTAGCAATTATGCCTTGATAAACACGTTCTGCAGAACTTACATAATCCGCGATATTCGATGTCGCAAAAACTAATCTTATTTATAGTCTTTCAATTAGCAGCGTTAACATCGTATAAACGCATTGTGACACCTGAACGTGCAATTCAAGGCACATTCTGCGCAAGAAATAGGTGATAGATTGCTACCTCAGAAGTTTCATAAAGCACTCATTATAAACCATATGCAAGCCCTTTCGAAATCTCATCTACATAGAAAACAGAAATGTTACAAAAAATACATCGTTTCAAAGTAACAGCTGTAGTCCGAAAATGACGTTAATAACGTCGAAAGTGAAACGAACTGATGCAAATCCGAAATGCGCCTATTTTTGGATCGCCATCCACTCGCGAATCGGCGTCGGCAAGATACACAATACAATCCCAATTATTAATAAACGCATCGAGCGTTTTGTGCACCTCCTAAATAATAGCCGAGGTCTATTCTAAGTCTGCGCGAGTATAGACACACACATTTGAGCGCCGCTGTCGTGGTGCGCTTTTCAGTTACGTAAGAGAAAATCGTCGTCCGTCATCCTCATCGTCGACGTCGCCGTCGTTGGTTCGTAAACAAACCGCAACCATTCGTGTATCTATTGAAGGCTCCCCGAGTTCGATATACACGCATAGGGTATACACACACGTTGCAAATGTATAATCTTCGCGGCGATTTATGCAGCGGCGAGCGTCTAACAACCTTCGGCCTGCGCTTAATGATTCACTCGAGACACGTGAGGATTTTGTGCCATTGATAAAAATTGAAAGAAGAGGGAGGGAAAAATAGCGCGTTATGTAAAAGTCTATACACGTCAGTTTCTTCTCTTGTGCGCTTGCTCCTTTTTTTTCCTCGGTTCGAGCGCGTGAAAACGTGCTTGCGAAAATTAAAATAAAGCGCGCTCGTTTTGTTTGTTTTTCTGGGATTCGATGATTGGTTGGAATTGATCGGGTAGTTAAAAAGTTTATAGCCTTAATTAATGGCGCGTATTGTCATTTAGAAATTTCACGTGTTTGAACAACGCAAATTATTCATTGATTTCGATTCTGCAGCCATATACTAGACTTGATTACATTTAATACAGCACATTACTAGTGTTATTTTTACGTTTATTGCTTTGTTTTGTTTATTGCACATTAAAAAACGTTATGCGTCGCTTGGCATAATAAATACTAGATGTAAGTATGGGTAATGATGCATGAAATAATTCGAGTGTTAGATTACACGTTGTTGACTTTTTATATACAGTTTTGTATAAATACGTAAAGTAGTATATTTTATTGCCGATAGATATTACATTCTCACACATTTACAAAAACGCGTGCTTTATTTTTAACTAAATGTAGCATTAATGAGATTAATCAAAAATTCAATTTTACTCATTTTAAAGTACGCATGCACATGCGGCAGAAGTATGCCAAGAACATATAATATTGTCTGCCTCGTAGTCACAATGTAATTGCTTCATAAATACTATAATTATTTCCTCTAATCATCCTACCTCACATCTCAATCTAATCCGTTTAATTCACTCAATCTCTCTTTCACTTCGGTATAAAAAAGAACACATCGACACAAATTAATTAACGAAAAAGTCTAAACTAAAGTAGTGCTATTTTTAGTTGCAGCGGATAAAACTTCATGCAAAAGTGATGATGTTGGCGAGCGCAGAATCGCCGGGAAGCACGAAGCCATCGGACTCAGTGGGAAATACATGGACTTCAATGAAGCTTGATGAACGATCTCTGTAATCGGGCTCGTCCGGTTCATCTCTCCGAACGATGGATGAGAGCCGCCCTGTTGTTTGTTATGCTTTCGGTGCATGCCATGTATGTGTGTCTCTCTCTCTCTCTCTCTTTCTGCGCGTCCGCCAGTCCCGGAAAGAAGCGCTATTTTACACTTCGCAGAAGCTCAGTTTCGTCGTACTTCTTTTTATCCGCGCGTCAACAGATTATATTTTCTGTTTTTGGATATTTGCTTGGATATTGCTATGTTTGTTGATGTGCATTTTTTAATATTGATGGGGTTTGATCCTAAAATTGTTAAACATCGAAATGAAAAAAATAAATGGAATTTCTCATAAAAACCATAAACCATAATAAATTTTGGTCGCATTCCATTACTCGCAGAAAGGTGTCAGAAACATATTCTTTCTTGTTCAGCACCCGTAAAAAAAGCTCACTGCCCGAGCAGATAAAGATATCGTGAGTGACCTCGATAAAAGCTGCCTTTGTAAAAACGAAGCGCTTGCTAATATGTGTATATGAAATATAGAGTTCCTTTGAACACGTTATGAGAACGTAATTTCAATAAACGTTTGTGTGACACTTAGGAAAAAATGTTAAAAATTTTCGTGGGACACCATAAAATAGCGGACATTTCCCCCTCGTTTGTCATTGTTGTTGCTATATTGCCAAAACATTCAAACTTACATTACTTCGTTGCAGAGGATAACAAACATTTATTTAATTACACATACGAATAACATTTTTAAAATATATCAGGAAGTAAATAGGACAGAAATACAATTTGAAACAACTTCTTTTATTATGTGCTATTTTATTTGAAATAAGTTGGTACTGAAAAATCACACTTGTGCCAATTAACAATGTCTCAGTCACTCCCCCATAATTGATCAATACCTAACATAAATTAAAATTAATTCGTGTAATATTTTAAGGAGAATAAAATGAAGTCGTAGGGCGGACTCCTTTGTCTTGGTGTTTGTGATTTAAAAATATGGCGTCCCTTCCCTTTCCATTTCCATTTCCTGGCATTTCAGTGATCCAATGTCAAATTACTAGTATGTAGATGTTATCGTTCTAGTTTCTTTTATTACAAGGAGAATAAATTAACGATATGCAATTTATTGAATGATGGAAAATAGCGACGTTTCGAGGGTTTATACAATCTATACCCTCCTCATCAGGCTATGCGTAATATATCGTTCAAAAAATCTGCAATTTGTTTTCTGGTTTCAATAGCAAATAGAATCCCATGAAACGAGTATGCGATTGTTAAAAAGTAAAAAAGATTCTTCATTTGATGCAAAGTAAATGTGTGATAGCTAGAGATAAATTTTTTCTGCGAAATAAAGGAATGGTGACAGGTTAAGTAATTCGGGATTCCGCTTTCAAATAATCTTAGATACATTGATTCGATTCGTCCACGCAAAGGGAAATCATCTCTAAATAGAAAAATACCATAAGCAGTGGAAGAATCATATTTGTAAATACGCACATCGTCGTCATCAGTGACGGCAAGCACGGCTTGAGAACAGTATTCTATGCAAGCGACTTTGGTGCTTACATTTATTAAATGTAAGCACTCAAACATATCATAAAAACTCAGATTACTTGTATAAATAGGCGCATAATCGAAAAAATATTGTTTGACATAAGCTCGACTATAAATTTTGTAGTTATTATTTATCAGATCCCACGGCGTTGTTACATTACGATCGTACATCATTGGAATCACAAACATTGAGTGCAATACACTTTGAAGACAAGAGGTTACAATCATGAATGTGTAAGTAAACCACATAAATATTAATTCACCCAATGGGGAATTTGGTTGGTACAACATAGGAACTCCAAACATTCCTCGAATTATATCGAGTCCAACTCTTAAATAGCCTGAGTCCAGCAAGTGTTTGAAGAGTATTGTAATGATTACAAAAAGTGTTATGCCCAAGCCACAAAATTTGAAAGGAAATACGATTAACAATTGATAAATGATTGATAATTTTTCTTTACTCGTAATCAAGCAGAATCCGGAATATTGCATAGAATTGATTTCATTATTAAAAAGGCCTCGTTGATGATCTGTGCCAGATCGCATATCGTAATCACCTCTTAAAACCTGACCTACAAGTCCGCTTGCGACGCCAGCAGCATCGATTTTACCTGTTTCCGACGAGTTAAAATAGGCGAACTTGAAATTCGTTTTCAAGGCTCCCCAAATAGTCTCGAAGACTTGGTGCCATTGTTTAAACTTATCAATTTGTCTTATTTTGCCAGATGCTTCATCCTTCACACGCGTATATAAATGTGTTGCTGCGATTCTTACTGGATAATCCGTAAGATCTTGTGTTTTATCGAACCAAAGAGCCTCGCAGGAAGATGGTATATCTTTAGAAAAAAAATTACAAAATCATGGCATTGTACTTTGTTATTAAAAAATTAATTTTCATTTACCCACCTGTCAATGTAATTGCTCGGGCATTCCTAAATAGCGTCAAGAAATGACCATTTTTTTCCTCGTAACACCTAACTTTTTTCCAAAACTTTGGTGCTTTTTGAGAATAAGGATTAAATGTGTACAGTCGAATTTTCACCTGAGCATCCTGACATAGAAATGCACCAGACAGAATATTAAAATCCCACATCATTTTTAGAATAAAATAAGCATCATTGCATGTATTATGATATTTTAGATTGTATATGAGAAAAAAACCGCCTCTATTCCACCAGAGAGAATTTTTTAGTACATTCAATGTAAGATGAATCAAATTTTTATCAATTTCTGCGACAATAAAGTTATTTGCTGGCAATGGTTTTATGAATGCGTCATTCGAATAAGTTATGTAACGCTTCATTTCCATGACACTCCTTCTATAACTGTCAGTTTCATTTAGTCCCACCACAGTAACGGATTTGGTGTTTAATTTAAATAAGTAGTTGTGATTATAGGAGCTCCAGTTTGCAATTATAACAATTTGTTCTGTATCGTTAGGGAAGCATTCGTTAAATATAGTTTCCTGTAAAGACAAACAACATTACCATTTCAAGTTAGCAAGGATAAATATATTTCAATATACTTACGACAATATTTTTCGATTTACTTATAACCATTTGACACTCATAATCTTGCAAGGGCAATTTGAAAGCCATTGTCAATTTCAAGTAGATACACACTACAAGATGCAGTGCGTATTGCATATCTTAATGTGAATTGAATATTTCAAGATTTCCTATTGTCTTTTATAGAAGATGATTAGGTAATCAGCTATAAATTAGCCATATCCAACTAGTCTAAGTTTCATGTGTTTTGCTTAACCATTTCAACAAAAGTAAAAATATGTGCGAGAATAACGATGCATGTTACTTGTAAACTAGTTAAATATAAATTGAAAACGATTGCTTTTTTTACCACTAAAAGCTACTAATAATTTAATGGCTTACTTTTCCAATTTTTTTTTACTTAGGGATTGTGTCACTTGCCAACTTGCGTCACCCAATACTCAACTACTTTAATTATGGTTTTACATAATTGAATAAATGGGTGTACTATCTGTGAATTTTAGCTTTCAATGTATTCTAGCAGTTTTTCTCATTCCCATCAAACTTTAAAATGCGCAGCCGGTATCTCGTGCAAGTATACACTCATTGGCATTTTGCTTTGAAAAATAAAGCAGTTCGAGAAGTTGTCGGAAAATCCGAAAAACGCGTAACAACCGCAACTCCACAAGAAGATACGTGATTCACGACTTGGCACGCAGAGCGCGTCATCGATGCAGATCTCATCCTCTCCGATCACATTCTCCTCTTATCTTATTTAGATCGTCAGTCACGAAGCGGTCACCAGCTAAAACGCAACATTGTTCTTTAGCCGCGGACTATTTTTGCCGATGGCTGATTTCGAAACCCCACACACAGCCAAGTTCGGCGCGCGCACTTTGTTTCTTTTTCTTCTTTTTTTTTTAATCTGGCATTCGACTTCTGTACACTCGCGGATGCATTTTTTTCTCGTTACTTCGCGATAAGATTGCGAGCGGCTCTCTCGCGCCGATCGTGCAAGAGTATATAATTTTAATAATGCTGGCTGAATGCCGAGAGAGATAACGGCGCAACTCGAGTGCATATATTGCATACCATTATAAGATCACGCTTTGACCGCGTTTTTGGACTTTGCGCCCCGTGTATTGGCGGATCTTGTGCGCAGTTTAGAAATATTGCATAATTTCAGTGCGTATCTAGATGAACGTGGACAGATTTTGGAGGTTGAAAGTTTATGCAAGTATTAATTGATGTTTCGATCAATAATAGTTACGAATTGACTGTTATACCAACTGTTACGTTATAAATTTTTTTTTGCTCACTGGTCTGGTAGAAAAAAGTTTGAGTAATCACATAGTTATGGATATTCGATCTAACCTTATTCGAGAAAAAAAAATTGATTTCCTTGATCGAACAAAAACTTAATTGAACAAGAAGCAGGAACGGCTTCTATTTGCAAACACAAACAGGATTTATAAATATACTTTTGACTTCTAGATCGAGAAAATTGATACGTGTCAAGTGACACGGCTATCATGCACCTCGATTTGCATCCTTAATCCTTTATTATTCAAATCATTGATATCGGCAATCTTGAAATTCTTTAATTAATGTAACGCAACGACTCGAGCGCAGATAGCAAATTACGCGAAGAAGAATTTAATTTCGCCGATTACGAAATCAATCGCGATAAATTATTTCGTCTATAACCCGACGCAGTTCCGAATAGAATAAACAGTCTGAAATTAATTTCAAAAGAATCAGCTCTAACGCGATTCTCAAACCAAATCTCTCCCAATATCGTACGAGCTCGTTCATTTGCCCTGCCATAAATTCTCTGTCGCCGACGCACGAGACTCCATTCCCACGAATTCAAAATTATCTCTACAGCCACACTTTACGCAAACAAAAAGGCCGACCAGCTATGCGGCAGCATCACATAAAAAAAAAAACTCACAAAATTCACCAACAGCCTTTTTTTTAAGGCGCGTAATATCGTGCATCCGGATGCGCGTATATATCGATATTACGACGACATGCATACACTGCACACTGTTTATTTTTTGTTGTGCACACTCCCATTATTCGCGAATAAGGCAGGGGGAGAGAGAGAGAGGAGGAGGTATAAAGAAAGAAAGAAGAAGACGAAGAGAGTCGAGGAGTCGTGCAGCTCTTGCATCACGCCGTGAGCGACCTTGTCGGGCGGCGCGCGGCCGTCGAACTCTCGAGGGGGCCGTGCAGCGGCAGCCAGGCGCATTCAGGGTCAAAAAATACGCGCGCGCGCGCGCGCCAATCTCAATCCTCTCTCTCTCTCTCTACCTCTCTCTGGACGCTGCTGCGCTTTATTCGGCTACGGATAGACCTCCTCTCTTCTTTGTCCGTGTCTCTTTGGCGCGCGCGTCTCTCTGCAGTTGATCTCGCTCTCTCTCTCTCTCTCTCTCTCTCTCTCTCTCTCTTTTTTGCTCGAGACTATGTGCATGTGTGTCGGGCAACTTCGTTAACAAAGTCGTCCGTCTCTCTCTCTCTCTCTCTCTCTCTCTCGCGTCTTCTTTCCTTCACATACGCATATGACTGTATGCGCTTCCGAACAAAGAAGAGTTGGGAAGAAGAGAAAAGGAGAGGGGGAAGAAGAAGGACTGCATGTGGGGAAAAGAATTATTGCACAACTCGTACAGCATGAGATGCGCGATATTATATGAGCGTTTATATACCGCGTACACACCTCGAGCGCGTGTATATGCACTTTTTTTTCAGTTTCACGGTGTATGCGCACTACACGAGTATATATATATATATACCGATGATGCGCGGGCTATTGTGCAGGTTTGTGGAATTTGGTTTCGTTGATTGATTTACGATCATTTCGCCTCTCTTGTCCTTTTCCTTTTTCCGACGTTGGATTTTTAAGGATCGGCAGGTTTCTCATTATGAACATGGCGATACTTTTTCCAACAGCGTATGTTGTATATAGGTATTCATTCGTACTATACATTTTTACTCGAGATTGTGTTAAATGTTAAAATGAAATTGAATATTGGAATAAATCACACACGCGCGTTTAACGGATATTGCGTGTAGCGTTTATTGTAATTGTATCTCTCGCGATGCGGGTGAAATTTAAGAATGCTACTGAGAGCTTTAACATTTTATTACGATATCGTACATGGTTGTAATATCCTTCGAACTATATCGCGAATAATCATTTCGCGCGTGAATTATTTAAAAGGTTAAAAAATGCGGTCGTTATTGTATATCGTATGTAATAATTCTTGTTACTGAAATTCGACTCTTATTCTCACCCACGATACATTATTCTTTCACGCGAAACCAATAAATCGTATTTCTCAATGATGAAGTACCCATTTATAGTGTAATAATATTTTGATACGATTGCGTACAACTATAACACAAAGATCACTACTTGCACAAATGTGAGAGGCTTCGACACATGCAGCAGCAGACAATTTCATCAGATATTCCAATAAGCTGAAAGTCTCGCACCACCCCATGCAACATCACGATCGAAATCACGCGAGAAAGGGTCCAACTGCGATATTCCTCGTCGCCTCGTGTCCAATTGCACAACTCCTCGTAACTCGCATCGACTGGCTAAATTATTGCAGCTATGATGATCGGCGCATATTATTTTTGTTTATTCGTAAGCGCATGTGGCAGAGTCAGGGGGAGTGAAAAAGAAGGAAGGACACCGCCACGACGCGACTCGCCCGCGCTACCCCGAGGTCGACTTTGTCTCTTCTCGCCGGCGCGCAAATGCGCACACGCATCAGTTATACACGATATACCTACTCTATTTCTGTTTCGCCCGACGCGCAGCGCGTCCGACAAATTGGCGAATTCGCGAAATTAGATGTGCAGTGTGTGTGTGTGTGTGTGTGTGTATGCGAGCGCGCGCGAAATGCGACGCTCATTGAAGGACGAGCTTAAATTTGCTTTCTTTTTACGATGCCCCCGAGCGCCTCATTGATGTTGGCATGAGACAGGTTTTTATTTTATAATCTCGCGACGCTTGCCAGACGCGGAGTTGACGCGCTTTTTCATTCTTGAAAATCAGCATTGTCGTCTTTTGCGATCCACTCGAGTTTTTAATATTTTCAAAGGGATTTTCTTTAACTAAAGTTCACATTTCTTTGGTTCGAACTCATGAAATTAGCTTAGATCAATTCATTTATTGTTTTCCGTTTATTATATTCCTTCCTTTGAATAATATAAAAGAAGTTTTATATATAAAATTGTGTATAAACTATTGCCAAGATTCGCGTACAGATAAGCAGATTTTATATAGACGCAAGGCGAAACATTTACAGAATTATAAGTCAGAATACAATGATTGTGCGCGTAACCTTATACGGTAAATAAACATATCAACGGGTACATTGAATCTATACGAACAGGATTCATAAGACACACATTTAGGTATGACATCATTCGATTCGGCATTTCGATCAAAACATTTTTCCAAACATTTATTCTCACACACTCTTTCCTCCTCAGCCTATCAGCTGCAGTATTTCGATATCGACTACTCTTCGGAATTTCGATTAAATCATCACTGGCTATGCTCAAGCGTCAACTATGAAAATCCAAGATTACTTTTATTTTTATACAGGAAAAATGCCATAATCACGCATCGCAAGGGCAACGCGCGAGGAAAATGTTCTCATTCAAACTGCATAACCGAGAATATCATACATCAATAATAATTGATAAGAACACTTTTTCATCCTTCGCTGAGTAAGAGGCCAGTCGGTAATGGTCATCCGTAGTACAAGTGATTAATATCCGCGACCATGCGGTGTACGACTCACCTTCGCGTCTAAACAGCAAATACGCTGCACCACGTGCTTACGCGTTTATTTTTAAATTTTGTATAATACACATTTACTCCCCTCCCTCCAAGGCATTGATATATCAACGAGAATAAGGCGGCAGGAAAAAACAACTGCGATTGCGCAGGTTATCTCCGTACCGAGATGTCGCCACTTCCTCGAATTCCCCATTCATATATGCACATACACGTAAAAGCGCATGAACTCCGTTGTTGTGTGTATTATACTTGTGTGTATATATAAGTTGTGGGCAAGCGTAGATTAGTTGCGCAATGCCGAGCAATTGTTATCGTCGAAGCTGTACGGGAAGTCCGATTAAGCGCATACACACACTCGTGATGAATATCTATTACCGTTAGACACCCATGCGCGAGGGAATGAGCTCGTTTATTTACTTTGAAAATTACCTAACTTTTGTCTGCGTCTGTGCGGATAACTTATTCACGACGATATGCGCAGATCGCGATGTTCTTTGCAAAGTATCGAGGGCAATTGATTGCGATGATGTAAAAGTGAGCGATGAATCGCGCGCGATTAATTGTTGAGCATTTTGCGGAGTACCGTGATTGCATAGAATATTTAATGCCAACTGTTTGAGATTACGTCAATGATTGAAATGCAGGAAAAGTGAAGAGATAATATGGAATAGCGAAAAGAATGAGTTTCGAGTGACTATGAAAACCTTATAGTATCTGATTAGTATCTTTTATCGTGAAAAACACTTTCGTTATTCAAAACGCGAAGCTTCTATTAATTCACTTGAAAAAATATTCATAAGTTATATTTTAAAATAACTTCAATACCTTCAACCGTAAAAGAAAATGAAACGATCAGAAAAATATTGAATATAAAAATGTTTTCGCTGCACATGTAAGATATGTCTCACATTGACAGTCCACGATACGCGCAATATCGCAATACATTTCACGAAAAAAAAAACGAAAAAAAACAAGATCGAATCCAATTAATTACGCGATTATGTAAAAGTGACTTTGTGTAATATTATTGAAATTAATCTTTCAAGCGGATTCTTTGTTTCTAATCTATATATTCCATGTTTGCGCGGTCACGCGAGAGGTGCAACACTCGGCCGATAATCAGTAGGCAACAAAAAAAAAACAACACAGCGCAAAGTGCGCAATATTCGGCGCGAGGAAGCTTCAAATGCATCGCCCGGTATCAGCGAGCGGTGGAACGAGAGGAGAAGACGAGGGTACGATGACCTGTCGAGACGCGTTCGATTCGCTGTTATCGAATTTTCAACGATTACAGCAATGCCAGTGTGTTGTTTTCCTTTTTTTTCTTCTTCTTACTCCACTCTTCTATATATATAATCTCGTATAATATATACGTTGTTTATCTGAGCGCGAGCGATCGGAGGGGAAGTACATCGCGACCCACGTGATTAATCTGCAATATCTTTTAGCGAGTCTATTTATTCGTATAATTACGGGGACGAGATAGGGCGCGAGCTTGATTACTTCATTGTTTGTCGCGATTCTCTCTTCTTTTTTTAGGAGGGTCACCTTTCGACTTTGGTTCGATTATACACTCTCGAGGGACAGCTAAACTTTTTTCGATTTTCGTTATCGGTGCCGCTGATGCGCTGTACAAGTTTATTTGCGCGCGAGTGCATAGATTGGCATTGTTTACGCATTTTGCGTTTTTTGTAATTAAACGTTGCGGTAAAAAAGCAACGAGTACAATATGAAAAGCACTTTTAGCATTTTAAACTGCTGCAGTACCGAGAAATCCTACTAAAACCATAAAGTACAATAATTAGCTTTAACTAACTGCACTTTTGTTAAAGTTGCCTTTCAAAAGCAAACCATATCAGTTGCATAAAAATATATATTATACTTTTCGCATCGATTTGCGTACGCACGAGATTTTCGCATCCAGCAGTACAACAAACGAAACAAAAAGCCCCGCGAGTGAATTCCCTACTTTATTAGCGATGCATAGGTATACGCACACTCGTGTGTCTAAGATACAAAGTCACCGGTCTCTCTCCTGAGCGCAATGATTATCGGCCTCTCGGCGAAACTATCAAATCTTGTTGCACACACACACACGTGAACCTGCGCACCACACCAAAGGCAATTATTACCTATGCAGTAATAAATAATGACTTTTATGAAGTGTACCGCGGGCCGCGAGCTGAGAGCCGCTTACGTAATAACCCCGGCGTTGCGATATTATATATATAGTTGCGCGGAGTGGCCGAGTGTTGCTGCAGTAACTGCACTTCTAGTTCCCGTTCACCGAACCGATGCTGCGAAAGGAAAGACTCTGTGTGTGTGTGTGTGTGTGTGTGTGCGTGTGCGTGTGCGTGTGCGTGTGCGTGTGTGTGTGTGTGTGTGTGTGTGTCTGTATCTATATCGTTGCGAGCGGTTAACTTGTTTGCTTTTCACGAGCTTTTATATCAATTTGGGCATTTCTCTTTTGGCTGGATTATACGATGTAATTAGCGATTGGGAGAGTTATAATGTAATGGCTGTATGGATTTTCAATTTGGAGGTAATAGTTTAGCTTGATTACGATGCTGTTCTGTATTTTATGAACGGGATGTCGAGGTACATTGTATTATAGAGAAGTAGGCTGTTTAAGCTTCATGACGGCCTAATGATAATAAAAGTTTTACATTTTATGCGTAAAGTTCAGGGAACTGGTTTGCTTTCTATTATGCTTTAATTAAGCTTGAGTAAATATTAAAAATTGCTCTGGGTATTAATATTTATCTGTTTCCACGAAAATTAATGTGTGAATGCATAAACAAACGGTGGCACTTAAAATTATGAAGTCATTATACGAGCGCGATAGCATATAGCATTCCAAGCCATGAAATTATTCTAAATCGACTTTAATGTTTCAAATTGCTCAATTTCTTAGAATCGTTTAATTTTCTCCTTTTTGCGTTTACTTTTATCATCAACATGATGCATCTTATGAAATCAATAAAGCCGTATTTTACTTTGTATCTTAATCGGCATTTTTTTTTTTTAAGTTGACAAACAAAAATTATTTCAAATTTTTTTTCAAGCACCACGTTTACATGCACCTTTCCGCCTAGAAAATCAATTTGCATTCATAAAGAATCTTGTATAACGATTATTTCTATCTCTCTCTCCCTGGCAAACTTAATTGAGTCAATAAGTATCCAACATAATAGACGATTTATATGCGCGACTATACAGGATAATGGTATATCCGAGGTTCGCTCGTCGGCGCGTCCACTACGTGCCATGTATTATTCCTTTGTATATATACACATGCATCGCTCGCCCGGTGGCGTATAACGTCTGCAGGCATTATATGTAATCTCAAAGTCATTGTCTCCTTACCCAAACGCGGCCGCACAATGAATGTCAATCGAACGGAAAAAATAAAGCATATAGCACGACCGAAAAACAAATAAGGCACTACTGCCGCTGCAGCCGAACGTTAAAATTCGTGCGTGTGTGCAATTCCCAAGAGTGTACCGACCTTGCCGGGGCCTCGTCTTTACTTTTTTTTTCTGTTTCTTTTTCTTTTTTTGCGCAATTTACTTCGCGATCGATACGCGGTACTCGAACGGAGGACGATAAGCCGCGAACGCTCATTGTTTACGCCCGAGCTGTGATAACTCGACCGCCTGACATTGAGGATTTAATCCGTTTAGCCGCATTGACGATGTATACATTTTTGAGACAGGTTGTTTTTGTTTGCTCGTAGTACCCGATGCATATATTAGTTTCGCCGCCTATGATGTGTTGGTATCCATCCGTACAAAACATTTGAAATAAAGTAGCATTTTAATAATTGGATTGAACGTAATGTGCCGTACTCGATTACGTATGAAAAACTATAAAATGAGAATTACTAGGAATGTTGGCAAGGTCGTAGCTGCGTAACGATTGTTTGTTTTTATTATATATTTAACGCTCGGACTGTGGTGCTTATCTGATGTAACTATACGCTGATGAAACGTTATGCAAATTGCGATCGTCATGGGTAGGCAGAGAACAAAGCCGCGATGAAAACATCCACGGACCAAAATCTTTTTCAGATAAGAGAGGAGAGTATTATGATCTATTAGTTGATGGGAGAACGTTCGAGGCTAGTTTATCAACACCGAGTCGAGATGCATATATTTTACGAGCTGCGCGCGGATATTGGATCGAGAGCTACTGCTGCTACTCTGCAGCACCATCCTGTTTTCGTTCCTTCGATTCGCAGTATTGGCGCGAGTTATTAGATGCAAGGCCACCTTTTTCTGTGGACGTGGGTGTGTGTGTGTGCGCGCACGAGTCTCGCCATGAATAATCGAACCTAAACAGTTTAGGCACTTTAATTTATCAACGAAACCGGTGAAGTTTATAATAGTATTATAGTCAACGAATCTGCTTTTACAGCGATGCGATTTGAGCGAGATGATTTTAATCGTGAATCGTTATGATATTTCTGTTTCGACAGAACATGATTATTTCAAATGTCCAATTCGAAAGTAACGTGACTAAATTCGTCCAAGAAAAGTCCCCCGCGACAGATATGTATCCACGCACAATTAAATCCCAAATCTTCACATTTTCGCACAAGAGGAACGCGCGTAATTCTAGGCGAAACCCGTTTCAAGGCAAAGCTGCAAGTATTACGCGAACGGATTACCAGTTCGAGATCTTGCGAATAGTCATGCTTAGGCTATTCTCGCGAGGCATTCGCCAAATGCCGCGCGAATGTTTGTTTTTTAGCCCGAGTGCGTGCGAGGAGGGATATAATGTACTCGCAATGCCAATGATGTAATATGCTAAATCCGTTGGCTTGACCTAACTTAACCGATTATGCCTTGGATATTTGTGCGACTGTTCTACGGCTGTTGCTGACTTCGAATTCTGCTTAATTTTTGTGCAATATATGATTTGATTTGATTAGGGGTTGTTAAATATTGAATTTTCTGATCTACGAGATGTATTTGTTTACAGTAAATGTACGTTTGATGAAATTTAAAATAGTGTTTATTTCTAAGGCATGAGTAACACTTGTTCGAAATAAAGCAAACTATTAAAACTTGTTTACGCGACATGTCGAAATTACTATTACGCTAAAAGCTCGTCGATGGCATATGCGCGAAGCAGCAAATTATTTCATTGAATCACAATTTCAGTGTGGTAATATCGTTTTATAGCTGCGACGAGCGATAAAACAAATCGCAATGATGGACGTGAAATATCACGTGACGACGCAATAAAAAGAAAAAACTTTTCTCGTTTCTATAGGCACGGAATGCGCTTTAATTAGCATACTATAGAAATAAATCAATAAAGGCTCGATGATTTCTCGAGTCCATTGTTGTCATCTTGCAGGTGATGCCGTTGGCCGTGTTTCGAATACAATCCTGGCCTGTACAACATCGGCATATGTGTATACGTTTTCTTTTTTCCATATTAAACCGGCGATGAACAAGCTAAACTGAGAAGAGCGACTCGTTCTATTACATCCATTCCATCTTAAGATGCATCATCGATATGCCGTTCAATGTGTATTTTTCTCAACTTCGTTACCCAGCATTAAAATATCATGCATGTTTATCGAATGTATACGAAGCGATTCCTCGCTCGTTGAACAATAAAGTATGCAGACATAAACTTCTATGAACTTCTTGTTTGCTTATCTAATATTGATGATGATGGAAATAAGATTTTAGCGCCAGATAAAAGCTGGAGATATAATCAAAGCTACTGAATCGTCATCCTTGAAAATTCAGAAACGAGTCTTCCAACGCCGCTTCCAAGATATTTGATCTAGCAATTTGAATGGTATAGCCCATTATCAATATTGATTATTGACTCCTTGAATCTAACTTTGCTAACACAGCAGCGTCGACGACACACCGAGTGCACTCGTATACGATGCGCCGAGATCTCGCCAAAATCATCATCAGCATCCAACAATTTCCGAGGGAATCCTTCCGAAAGGCCATTCATTCTTCTATTAGTGCACCATCTGTACATGTCGAAGCCTATACAGACGTGACGCAGAAAACTTCCTTGAAGGTGTCCGGATAAATTAGTCGCCAGGCCGACCTTCTCCTTCGCGGCGTGCCGCGATGCGCCTCGGAACTTTACGATCGCCCATTATTTAGAATTGGCGATCCCGTAAAAAGCCGTGCGAGCCGAGCGGTTCTCTATTTGTTTATCGGTGGAAACCTCGGAAGTGGTTTACGATGCGCACCGGATGTGTCGGGAGATCGAGCGAAGGCTTTAAAAATAATGCCGCGCCGCACCGTGCGGTGCATGGCCAGGTAAACAGAATCGTATCGTGTGTGTGTGGATTTCGATGATATCGATGAATGATCTTTCCGATATTGCGCCATAAAAATTTTAACGGCTGTTGAACAATGCTATTAGCCAAGGTATATGTGCCTGGCAATGATTCTGCAGTGTATTAGTCGCGACTGGTGATATTTTTTAAAATGTTCTATAAACCTGTGGGTGATAGATTAAATATCATCAAGGCGATAAGGAAATGCTTTCAATGTTTACTTAGACGTTGGTGCTATTGGTTTGTGGAACTGTTTGAATATCCGATAGATAAATCGTAGCGAGATGTTCTTCATGATAAGTTAGAAGACTGCAGATACCATTCATATTTAGATTTTCTATAGAAATTAAAAATAGAAATTTATAATCTGTAACTATCGTAATTTTAAATGCAGTACATTTGCCTTGTAGTTTTGTATTCATCATATTTTTCAAGTAAACATGCAAATACATTAATTTTACATTCGTAAATGCACCAATGAATACATATTTCACGGTTTCAGTTGACGCGATTTTAGATTTAGTATAATTAAATGGTATATAACTATATAATTGTGATAAACTCGATCACTCAGTAATTCCCGAAATAAATATTTAATTCAAATTTGGGATCAATAATAATTAATTTATATTGAGTATTTCCACAAATTAGTCGTATCAACGTGTGCATATCTATATTTGTGTTAGTTGAGTATGCTTATTTATGGACAATTATATTTGTATAGAAGTTTATAAAATATATATATA
>UELV01081238.1:0-15156 GCA_900490015.1 Megastigmus stigmatizans
TATATATATATATATACGACAGTTTGCTCGTATACCATACACCTTACCGATATTCTATTATATATATAAAGTGATCGCGGATAGGCGCGAGCGGCATGTACGGCTCTTGCGTCGAATGCTTTTTTAGCGCTTGCGACGAAGACGGGCGATACAAGGGAAAATGGACTGCAACTGTGAATTGCGAGGATTTTATTCGCGAACAGTTTTTATATGGCGGGTTTTAAACTTGAGAATAGAGTTTTTTTTTGTTATTTTTGAGGCGCGTGATGGAAATATTGATGGATATTCATTATGCTGTGTATATATAGTTAGGTTGAAGTTCACGGTATATTTAAAAAAAATGTAGATGTTTTGAAAAGCTATATATTGATAATTAGTTGAAAATGTAAATTTTAACACGCATATACATAATAATTTATAATATACTTATATACTGACGCAATAACAATGTTTCCTTGACATCTTGAATGTCTATCAAAAAATTGAAATACATGCTCTTTCAACAACTACTAACCAACAATATCACATTGAATTGCACATCAAGAACAATATTTATCCTATAGCACATATTCAACAAAAACAAAAGAACAACTCTAAACAAAAAACACAAAGAGCAGCCAAAGCTCGCCGAAGCATAAGAAAAATAATGAAAATCCTGCTTGTGCCGCTCGCGTTTAATTTCTCCCATGCGGCGTGCAACACAGATATTACGCGATACGGTCTATTCTCGCTCTCTCAGGAACGATAATATACACATCCCCGCGTAGTGAAAGTACAATCCCTCCGAGAAAAGTGTTATTAGTGTTGATTAGAGCTAGCTGAAAAATAATCGAGCGTATACTTATAGCATCCAAGCGTAGGCGTGAATCACACGCGATATATATATATATATATATATATAGGTGGCAAGCTCAATTCGCGCGCAAATTCATATACGTGATTCATAGCGTGTGTCCGAGGGATATATATATATATAATGCGATCCTTCCGTAACAAATGTTGATTCAAGGCCTCGCGGTACATATAATACCGAAGTGCGCGCGCTCATCTTGTGACACCATCACGTAGAGAGAGAGAGAGAGAGAGAGAACTAGATGTGTGGGTACTAGAGGCGACGAAATGCATGACCCGGGTGTGTTGCGCGCCGATTTATATTTCAATCGGAGAGACGTGAAATTGATGACGAGAGAGAGAGAGACAAGGTCGCGAAGGCGGTTGTAGGCTATATAGGCTGTGTGCCTTTTATGAATCTTAATTTGAACGCTTGAGGACTGTGGAAAATGTTGTGCAGGCAATACTATTGCGGCTATTATTGGCTGTTGCGTTATAATAGGTGTAATCGGTTTGGTAGTTTTGCGCCGACCGTGTGTGTATATCGCTCGATGAAAATTACCCGGGCAAATTGTCTCAATACCTTGACTTAATTTCTACACTTTATATAACGACGGAAAGCGCTTTCTTGTTTGTCAATCGGATTGAACATCAATAATTTTATCGATATGTCATTTTGATTTAGATACAAAACTGCCAAATTGATGGGTTAATTATTTGCATAGATAAACTATCACAGTAGGGACAATCAAATTGTAATGAAATAAAAAAAAAATATTGGTTTTTAATTTGCCGGTAAGTAATTCATAAATGAAAGACAGGGAACATTAAGAAAACCAATTTACACCTATACCCTCCAACAATTTCCAACTTTCGAACCTCCACTTTAAACTCAAAGCCACCCTCCACGACACACTCTTTATCTCTAACACACCAATGCTTATGTCTGTTTCTCGGGTCTGCACACAGGAATCGGTATAGACGACACATTCGTGATGCTAGCGGCCTGGAGGAGAACGAACATCATGGACCCGGTACCCGAACGCATGGCCCACACACTGAGCGAAGCTGCGGTCTCTATCACCATTACATCCGTTACCGACATGGTATCCTTCTTCATAGGAATCATATCACCATTCCCCTCTGTACAAATATTCTGCATCTACTCAGGTTTGTCTCACTTTCTATACACGTCGTTATAGTCAATATGTTCTGCCGTTGTATTGGTCGGCATTTTAACGGCATTCGCGGAAGAATTGTTTGAGAAGCAATCGCGCGTTGGAAACTGCGTATAAGCCGCGTAGCAAAATTTCCTCACACTTGGAAACATTTTCAATTTCATTTTCGTCCTTATCGGTGCGAAGATCGCTTCCATAGATTACATTTGTTAAATTAAAACTTTTCAACTATATATTCTCCTGCGCAACCAAAGACTTTAAAACGCGTATACGCTTGCGGTAATTCGCCCTCAACTCTATTAAAAATCTCTTTGTATAACAAAAAGCTTTTATAATATAATACACACGCGTAGGAAAAATAGGTTTTGTCCATTCAACAAGAGACAAAACACACGCACTAATGCCATCGCAAGTGAAAATAAATAGAAAAGCCAACTCGCGATAACATAAGCGTGTCGGAGAGCGCGCTTTAACAAATTGTCAGATTAATTTCACGGCTGGGAAGCGCATTGACCACGGTCCATTTGGATCGGCGCGCAAAATCCTGCCGAAGTAAGCCAAAAGTCATCGTACCATCGATCACTCGAGTATACGACTATACGAGCGTATAGAAAATATGTCGGTCCGCGCAGAGATGCAGGTTAGTCGCGGTATAGTGTTGCATTCATTCGGACGTGCATGCACCACCACGTGACGCAATGTGTCACCGACTTCGCCATACATTTGTTCTCCGATTATTTCCACGAAAATTACTTAACGCCTCTCGGGAATAGAATTTTGCTTTAGCCAATTTGTCCATATAATATGTTTCATAAAGATAAATGTGCTTGCATTAGCGTCAGTCCGGTTTTAATAATTGATGCGAATGGAAAATTGTGACTCAGCCCTGCGCGACCGATTATGTTTTATCGACCGAATTGTCAAGACTGTTTAATTACTTGTTTGCATTAATATTTGATAACGATAAGAGATTACAAGTCGTTTACAGCTCATCGATTCGACTATAATGTTCTAATCAATCTATAATGAGCGTGTGCCGTATATGACTATATTATCGACCAAGCCGCAGATTGTTTTTCCCCCCGCCTATAACCAACCACACGCTATTTCATCGATATGCAGGTTTCGCCGTGGTGTTCACGTTCCTGTTCCACCTGACCTTCTTCAGTGGCTGCGTCGCCATAAGCGGCTACTGCGAGCAAAAGAATCTCCACAGTGTCGTCTGCTGTCCGGTCCAGCCTCTCTCCAAATCAGGTGAGTGTACGAAATATATAAGTATACCAGAGTGTAAGCTCGAGCCGCTTAGCTATATAGGATTTCCCGCTTTCACCTTCTATTACGCTCACTCCAAGCGCAACGACGACGACCAGTCGACCTGTCGCCGATGTATATTATACGTCTACACCGCGGCGTCGCAATCGCTTGCGCGCACGTGTACGTGTAATTGCTCCTTTTCGAGCTCATTCGATCGAGACACCCCGTGCGTTTACGCAGTGACTTTCGACGTTTATATATGTTACGACGAGACGCGCCGTGGCTTCCCTTTCTTTTATAAAGACTATCATTAGAGCTAGAGTCCCTTCTTTTTTTGTTGTTGTTTTGCCTCGTTAGTCGGGGTCTGTAACGTCTTAATCGCGATGATACGATAAATGCGCTCGAGCTTTGCATTATAAGGAATTGATTTGTAAGCGTTTATGAAGATGAAAATAATTTTTATTATGAATTTAATCATTTTTTTTGGAAAGGTGAATGAAATCGTGATACTCTAAAAATAATGTCTAATTAAATTACTAGCGTCCCATATATAGTTAAGTATATATATAATGCGAGTATGTTTCGGTTTAAGGAGATACGGTGAGATGAAATAAAACATAATTTTGTTATCGGTTAGCTGCACAATCGTACTTTCTTATCCGTATGCGAGTATTAGGTCAATGGATAATAAACCATACTTTAATAAGGATGAGTAATTTTAATTGAAACTTTTCAATTGGCTAATTAAGATTGAGCACTGCGCTTTAAATGATAAATTTATCGTGATGACATCTTATGCCCGTAATGATCGATCTTGGATTTTCCATTTTCCTATTTTATAAATAGAATATAGTTTTCAGACTTAAATTATCGCTTGAAATACATAACAAACGATTACTAGTACAATGAAATTTATATTTAAAAATATCGAGATTATACAACATATTCTAAAAAGTAATAATTGAATGAACGATTTGAGTTAAAATTAAACTAATTTTGATCTAAAAATTACTCATCCATATCAGTCACGAATTGCACACTTACAGGACCCCATTATCATTTTGCACCAAACCTGCAACCAAATACGCAACAAAAAAAAATGAAATCGCTGTATTACGCTATCAATCGGTGCGTTTCCCTGCTCCCCCTTATACATATATATATATTACGACGTCTGAAGAAAGACAGAACATATCCAAAAACGCGTTCCGCCTATATAAGAGCGTCACGCACCTTACAGATCCGATCGAGTGTACGCATTTGCTAGTGTATCGCTAATATACCGTTACGTCACTTCACCGGGGCGTATTATATTCCGCGCTATCGTCGATTCCTTAGATCGCTCCGAATATACATATACCTTATGCAACTCGTCGACTTTGGCTACTCTGTCGCGTTTTGCTTTCTCCCATTCTCAGCGCGGCATACCGATATAGATATTCAGTGTGTCGCGTGTGTGTGCGGCAGGTGGTTTATTATAATTACGCCCCGAGCGAAACGTCTTTATAGCAACCGCGAGCGGTTTATGTGTACAAACTGCCGCCTAATGTGTCTATTCTGTATAACTTTTAATGGCTGGGATCTGTGCAAAATTTAACGCGTGTCTTTCTTTTTTTCTAAGTAAAACCAAATGACTTTTTTTTTTACCTATATCGCTAATATGGTTTTTCTTTGCTTTTTCGCTATCTGGGACAAAGCGGTCGGCAATTTTTCTTTTTTCCCCCCCCTCTCATTGTGAAATATCAATGTCGCAAAAGGCACGGGTTTGTGTAATTGCGCAATTTTTATGCATACTTTGCAAATCTCGCGGACAGCGCATAGAACTTCCCCCCTATATATACATATATATGCCGAAACGACTTTTTCGAAAGTCACGGATAATTAGTTTCGGCTCGTCCTATTGTAAATGATGCATCGGCAGCGGCGTGTCCATTTACTTTTGCGACGCATGACTGTTTTGACTTAATTCCGCGGCCGAGCGCTTGTCTATGTACAGCCCGTAATGATTTTGGTTTGTGCAAATATTACGCGCGTGCTCAACGCCAAATACGCAATTAACTTGCTCATTAAAGCACATCGGTACGGCTGTCCAAATACTTCAAATGCATCATTTGAATAAGAAATGCGCGCGCGTTATTAACTGTACGAAATCATAATCGAATCATCGCTATTCATACGACTAATGCGCTGAACCCTAGACTAATGCGAAATTCTGAGCATCAGCGTGGACATTGGAGGAAAATAAAAAAGATAAAAAAAAAAAACAGGCGAAACACGTAGACAATTTAGAACTTGGTTTTCTCGGGATCGACGAAAATGCACGGGAGCCTTGACGAAGGTGGCAACGCGCGCGCGAGGACACCATCGTTATTACACGAGCAGTTCACGCTGGATATATAGTCTCAAGGGGTTATATATATACTTACAACATTGCGCAATCGCGGCGCGAATTTATTATTCCCGAGCACGTCCAATTATATACATATATTTCCGCGCGGTTGTAGACTCTTTGGCTAAGTGGAAGGCTATTCTATACGCAAATAAATCGCAGGAGGTCAATGCCGGAGTTTAGGGGATGAGTCAGACGAAGTACGCGGGAACCCGCGCCAAACGGAAGCGATGACCCCTTTTGTTTTTGTCCCACTCTTTTTTGGCCGACTGGGAACTGGACAATCCAGCAGATCGATATTATATATACGACATGTCTTTATTGTATCGTCACTATGGTTTAATACTTCGCCAGCGCACGAAATGCCTTAGTTAAGATTCCGGAAACGTATCACGTCGCGTCGCGCATCGATATTATAAATGCTCGTGCGCTTATTCGTATAATGCATAAGGTAAATGTTTTGATCATAAGGTAAAGATCTTGTGCATAATACAGGCGTGTTGGTTTGCTCTGCTTTTGCGGATTTAATGCCGAGCAGGTTTTCGGGTCAAGTTGGTTATGCAAAATTATTACGGAAAAGGTTTATATATACCAGAGGCGCGTTCGCTGAGATAAGACTTGAGCAAGAAAAGCTATCGCGACTTTTTAGTGGAGGATATTTTAATTTTATAAATAACTGTGCAAATGGCGTAATCCCGCGCTGGTCTATATAGTCGCGGACTCTGTTCTCGTCTGGAGACGCGGAGAAAGCGCAAAGTTGCGCGTTATTTATCATTTTAAAAGCGCGCGCGGATTCTGTAATTCTTATGTTCACCTGTACGCACTCTCTCGAGAGGGAAGTTACGCTACGATTATGTGCGTAACTAGTGGAGTCCAACGTTTCATATATATACCGGTTTACACGAGTATCCGGTTTATTACGCCGGTTTCGCTAACGTTTATTGCTTTGTCCTTCTTAAAAAGATTATTATAAAGTCAGTTTAGACAACAATCGCTTTATAAGATATACTAGAAAAGTATCGCTTAGGCTACGCTCTACCTCGGGATTTGTATGCGAAAAGAGGTTTATACCTCCGCAATATGTTGTTAAAACAGCAGTTACGTTTGGTAATATTCAAATAGCTACTGCAAATTCGTAATAACATTACCATTACCACTCGAAAGAAACCTTTAAAAAAAAACTGAATAAACATTTTTTTGTAAGCAAAAAGGTCGATACTTAGTTAACGTTAATAGATAAATAAATGAATAAAACAAAAATGTCGTTTCAGCTCATCGCTCATGGTTCTACCGACTGTTCTGCACCGGTGGTGTCGATCCCGAAGATCTCGACAATCCGATCGACAATCCGGAACACGGCTGCATGACTTGGTTCCGTGACTATCTCGCCTGGGCCCTGAATCGTCCCCTCGTCAAGCTTCTGGTAATCGTCGTGTTCGGCCTCTATCTCGCTGGTGCCCTCTACGGTCTCACCACGATTAAGGAAGGTCTCGATCGTCGCAAGCTCTCCAAGGATGATTCTTATTCCATTACCTTCTACGATCGCGAGGATTACTACTTCAGAGAGTTCCCTTACAGAATCCAGGTCAGTGTGACGACTCCTGCCGGAGCCCATAAAAACTGATTGATTAATCTTTAACGACGCGCTTCTTTTTTTTTTTATTATGATTGGTTATATTCTTCTTCAAAGAGGTCACTTTGTGGCGCCCTACTTTTCGATAATGCACTTAGTTTTTTTTTTTTTTAAATTTTATTATTCATCAATTTTTGGGGGGTTTCCCAATGAACGGGAAGCTGACGAGATCGTAAATTCAAGTGGGGGAAAGGCTCGAAGGGCGAGAAACAAAACATAATCGAGATAACGGTCAATGCTCATAACTCCGTATTCGCAGCTGTTGTGCCTCATCGAGTTTTCCATTTCCGAGAGTTTCCGCGCGGAGAATTCAGGTCGCGCCGGTCGACGCCATTGAACCGACAATTGCCACCTTTTGATACACACACTCGGATTTTCAGCTCTCGCTCTCCGCGAGATAATGGACTGCAGGCTACTCGGGCAGCGCGATCGTAAATTACCCAGCAGCAATTGATTAATTGCATAGTACTAGGAACATCTGTCCACACACACACGCGGTGTACGAGAGAGAGAGAGCTGTATGTGTGTATATATATATATATATATATATCGGAACTGCGGAGCGATCAGCGCGTAATCGCGTGTAATTATGTCACGCATCCCTTTCTCCCCGATATATACTCACACCTATAATACACAGTCGTCATCTCTCTTTCTCTCGACCGCGGTACACGCGTGTGCAAACAACTTTCTCCGGTGTCTATGGGTTTGGAGAATTGTGCACCGTGGCGCATATATACGTGTGTTCTCGATTGCGTCACGTGTACGCGCGCGTGCCTTTAACAATTATTACGAGGTGCCGAGACGGCCGTCGTTTACGATATACAGCCGACGTGGTACAACTGGTTTTGATGGTTATTCCCTAAAAACGCGAGAATTTCCGAAATTTTGTTGGCTAATATGGCCCGAAGAAAGTTGCAGCCGCACCGTTAAGAACATTCGCACTGTATATATATACGCATTCAATTATATAAGTATGCCTTTCCGCAACTAACGCTCATTGCTGCGGCATTTCGTCTCTAACGACCTTGGCGCCCGATTATTACCGTGAAATTGGCGATCGTCACGACTTACTGAATCGCGTTGCACAAATTGTTAATGCGGCACCCGTGTTTTACCAACAGAATTGAGACAGTAATGCGAACGGCTGTGTTTCGTGTCAATTTGAAGAATTCCGTTAATTTAAACGCTAAATTACTTTCGGTTTACTACAATATTGATAATTACCTGTCAATTATATAAGAAAATATGTCCGTGTACAATCTATATTTGAAAGCTAAATTATATATCTTCAAAATAACAGATAAAAACTAGATAGACAATGCCTCTTAAAGCTTGTAACTATGTATGTTTTGTAAATACAAAACACAATGTATCTTGAGTATACACACGCGTATTCAAACGTCTGGAAGAAAACAAGCAGTAAATAACATAGGAAGTCAATGCATTCAAAGATGGTTGTGATTAAGCGAATAAGTGTACGTCAGATTACACATCAGACTTCTGAGTAACGATTAGGTATAATAAAAAAATTACAATCCACTCTCGGGGGCACACGTTTGGAACTCTGATTGAGCGAGAGCGAACTGTGTGTGTGTAGAACAGCGGAAGTTGCACTCATCGAGAAAGGAAATTTGCCTTTTCCTCGATAAAGCGCGAGCGCGCTCAATTCTTCTGTAAGTACTAACAACATATATAAACGAGCGCTCGGACAACAATCGATGTCGAATTCGACGAGTTTCTCGTTATACTCTCGCGCGTGTTACCCGCCGTGAAAGCGCCTATACTGGGAAATTCTCCACGTAACGGAGCTTCGTCGACGATCATTGACCGTTTACATAAGTTCTATATATACACACACACACATATATATACACCTGCAAAGCAATCTCTCAAGTTCTTACTGATTTGCTGAATGAAAAATCAACACTTTTACTTTAGACGGCTGTGCGTAATACGTGTGCACTCAATAATTGTAAGTTTAATGGCTATCGAATTACCTCTTTGTTAAGGATGCCAAATGATAATCGTCCAATCTATTAGATTTTTTGTTTTTTTAAATTATGCTTGATTAAATTAGTCAAGTGAAACGTATTATGCAATGGGTTTTATAACCATTGGTCACTTCAAATCTGAAATACACATCAACACATAATTTAACGAGGCTATTACTTAACGAGTCTTTAATCTTCTGTTTTTAGGTGGTGGTGAGCGGCGAGTACGATTACAGCGACCCAGCCATTCAGGATCAGATGGAAAATCTCACGCGAACATTGGAGTCGTCGCACTACATCAGCGAGCCAATCTATACCGAGAGCTGGCTGCGTAGCTTCGTAAGCTACGTCGATCGCAATCAGGACTACCTCAACGTGACCATCAACAACGAGACCAGTTTCATCGAGACCCTCAAGGAAGTGTGGCTCTTCCCGACCAGCACATTCTCCCTCGACGTCAAGTTTGACGACGCAGGCGAGCACATCATCGCCAGTCGCTTCCTCATCCAAGCTGTCAATATCAGCGGCACCAATCAAGAGAAGGACATGGTCAAGGAGCTGCGTAGAATATGCAACGACTCGCCCCTCAACGCCAGCGTCTTCCATCCCTACTTCGTCTTCTTCGATCAATTCGAGCTTGTCCGTCCAACGAGTATCCAGTGCATGATATTCGGTGCCTTGACTATGATGTTGATCTCTTTTGTATTCATTCCCAACGTGCTGTGCTCCTTGTGGGTGGCTTTTTGCATCATTTCCATTGAATGCGGTGTCGCCGGCTACATGGCTCTGTGGGACGTTAGCCTCGACAGTATTTCTATGATAAATCTAATTATGTGCATCGGCTTCAGCGTGGACTTCACCGCTCACATTTGTTACGCGTACATGAGCTCTAAGAAGCAGCGACCAGACGAGCGGGTTAAGGAATGTCTTTACAGCCTTGGCTTGCCCATCGTTCAAGGCGCTCTGTCGACCATCCTCGGTCTCGGTGCTCTCCTTTTAGCCGGTACCTACATCTTCCTCGTGTTCTTCAAGATGGTATTCCTGGTGATCTTCATCGGTGCTTTGCACGGCCTCTTCCTTCTGCCAGTTCTATTGTCCCTCTTTGGACCTGGTTCCTGCACCAACTTTGACAAGGAGGACGAAAAGAATAAGGGATTGGAGATTAACAAGTTGCCTCAACCGTACGTAATACCTCATCCAACGCTTTTCTACCACGGCAAAGATGCGAGTCCAGGTGTTGGTCTGACTGCCTTGGAAGATCGAGATCTTGGTCTCGGCACTAGTGAAGATAGTAATTCGACGGAGAGCGGATCTTCTCAGAGCAGGAGAAAAGAACGACAAAACCAGCAGGAGGACCAGACTCGAACGCGCTACGAAGACTGGAGAAGATCGGTTGGAATGCTTCAGAGCTTGTCGCAATTCCAGACGACCCCGGCCCCACCTCCTGATTATCCTGGAGCGCAGGGTTCCGTAGATCATCAGCCCAAGAATCTTAGGAATTTTGGATTTGTTAACCACGCAACGAAGCAACCACAGCCAGTAAGGGTACCGCAACCAAGCGAATATCGGCGCAGTCGATCTCAGCACAACCTGAACCAGTCACCCGCGCGATACTTTACCGACCCAAGATATCCATAAACATCAGTCATCCGAAGAGAAAATGTGCTATGAGTGATGCGTATCGCAAAGTCAATGTCTAGCAGATGAACTATTATATTTAGATATTTTTTATAAACGACAAGCAATTATCTCGGAAACGGAGATTTTGTTTCATTTCCTTTACTCATGACTAGTTAAATAAAGACTATTTTATTAGAAAGTGACTTTAGCAAGTTTGGAGGGTTTTGATATAAAGACTTTTTTCAAGTTTAAAGAAAGTCATACTGTTTATAACGTAATACTTTTTTATATAAATAACGACTTAGATTAAATCAAGCATCGTTCACATTGTCGATGATCTGTCATAGTTAAGAATTATTTTTCTAATGTCTGCAAGAGTCTTCGTTGCGAGCTGCCTTTGTTACAGCAGCATTAAATTTTCTAAGTCTTATGAGTTTCATAAACTGTACATCAATTTTCTTTTTAATTAAATAATTATACCATAAGTAATTTAATGCTACTTTGACGATGGTTTAGATATGACAACGAATATTTTTGCCAAAGATAAGGTCCCGAAAGGGAGTCAGACGCTCGCGCAGAACCGATTTTAATTCTGTCGGTTACACAAATCAAAAACCAAAATGACTAAATGTAGCCTCGAGTATTTCAGGCATTTTTAATTCACATAAAATATTGCTGTGAAACACTAGTATATTTTTTGTAACTCGGGTTGCGATATTGTTGTAAGTATAGTCTGTTATATTCAGTTTCCATTGTTATAAAAAATGATTATGGAATAATTATGATTATGATAATGATGAAACCCATTCCTATTTTCATATTGTTGTCATTATTATTATCATTGTTACTCTCACTATTTAAGTTTACACATGTTTGTCTATTATTATGTGCGAGCTTCGTATTTATGCATGACCATAAGCTAGATGATATCAGAATAAAAGAATAAGTTCATAATCATTAGGTAAACGATGGAAAAAACATTCTAATCCGATAAAAATTCATCAGGATCATCGATACAAAATATATTTTTACACGACAATTTTACAAAGTATTTGTAACATAATATGCCATTAGAATTGTCAATAAAACTGTAAGATAAATAATCAAAGACATTTTATTATTCTGTCTCGCATATTATTTTATGTAAAAAATTCAAACCATTTTGAACTTTTGTAGAATATATTAGTTTTATAATTATGAAATCATATGTTGTGGAGACAAAATGTTTATAATTATTAAAAAAAAGTAAATAAAATATACGTATATTTTAAATATTAAGTGAGAAATGACGGACAATAAATCAGTCTAAGCAATAAATTTATTATTAAAAATCATAAAATAATAGTGGTTGTGTATTTATTTTCCTTACCAATTTTATTATGATTAAATTACTTAATGATTAATACTTAAGTAAAATATTTTTGTTTCCTCACTGTAGGAAGCTTTGAATATAGTACATAAGTTTTCTCAAAGATAATTTAGAAACCTGTTTTTATGTATTCATTATTACAGAATTGCAGTCTTTTTAGAATATATTGAAATGGATTTTTGGACGACTGCCAAATTCCTTTCAACGTGATGAAAATAATAGAAAAAATAATTGTTCTTTTAACAATAATTTTACTTTTCAGCGATTATCTTCGCATTTTCTCAATTTTACTTCAGTCCCCTTATTTTTTTCTATAAATTATGCCTTAAAATTTTTGTTTGCATTCAAAAATAAGATACTCTTATCATCTTATAATTTTTCATATCTATATCACTTACTCTTTAGAAAGTGCTAACCCAGAAGATTGTGGAATGAAGGTATACTTTTTTATTAATGAATTGTATTAACTATAATATTTGTAATTGAATATTGAGTATCCTGATCAAGTCCTGATAGGAAAAACGTTATACGACCATAATCAAGATCTGATTTTAACCTTTATTTTTTTCACTCGGGACGTAATTGTTCATGTTTAAATAGATATTCTGTGTATAGATGCTGATTAAATATAGTGTCACAATGTTGATTAGGTCAGCTAGTGAGGATCTTGAGCTATCAAGCCCAATAATCAGTGTACGCATTAGATATGCTGACTAATTTTAAATATACAGTGTTTTATTTTTGAAATGAATAAACTAAATGAAAGAATTTTATTATAATATAAAATTTAAACTTTATTAAATGAATTAATTTATAATATTAAGAATATGAAAATTTTTGGTGACTATCAAGCTTCGTCCTAGTTTCTCATCAGGATTTAGATTAGAATTAGATTCGTATGTAGATTTAGCCTTATTAAAGTATGATTTTCAATATAATTTTTTATTTAAAATAACGTACCAAGTCCACGACGTAAAACATAGATTTAAGACCCAGCCAATGGTCATGTTTCCGTAGTGTAGTGGTTATCACGTGTGCTTCACACGCACAAGGTCCCCGGTTCGATCCCGGGCGGAAACATTTTTTTGCAAAACCTTTTTTTTATTATTTAAGTAAAAAAAACTTTCATATTTTATAATTGCAATTTATAATAACCATTTTTCTTTTTTTAATGCTTTACGCTTATAAAGATAAGTGTACTGTATATTTGTTGGAGGTGTTATATATCTTACAATGCCATCTGTCTAAAAACAAAATAAATTTTAATAATTCTTCTATGTCGGTAAGTTACCGCATGTAAACCTATTCATTGCTCATCATATAATGGCTCTATATTTTCAGCTAACTTTTCTGAGCTTCGCATTTGCTTTGCCAGATGGCATTGTGCGTCAAATAACTTGATCCAACTTTTTGTAAACACATTCAGTAATTAATGGTTTCAAGTGATAGATTGGTCTATTTTATATATATACCTATACTTTCATTCGTACAACACTTATTATATTAAAAATATTGCTAATACTTGTGTAAAAAGATTTATGAATATTACGAAGTATTATGAAAGTGTAGTTAAATTTATTGATTAAATTTCATAATAGCTTTAAGCGAAGGAAATAAAGTTTCGCAAGCAAAAAATAATAAAAGTAAAATTATCAATTTTCGAGCCTTAATAAATTTCCAGGGATAAACAAGAGGGGAGAGACCGCCGCAGTTGCCCCGACTGACTGCGTCTATATAAGCGCTCATGAAGGTTTATATAACTCGGGCATCGGTGACGGGTGACGTCATGCGGTGCAACGCTTTGAAACACGGGCTTTGATCAGTCGATAGTGCAGTCAACTGCGACATTGTGTGTATATATTTAAGAAGCGCCTTTTCCTCTACGATTTAATTCATCTTTACAAACAATACAGTCAGTCTATACCGACTTTATTAGATTATAAATATACTATTAATAAATAATTGTTTTTTTTTTTTTCTAAATAAATTAAATTGCAACTTTTTGTACATACTTAATTAATTGTGGGCTTATTTTTTTTAGTAATATAATGAATTTAAAGTTTCATAAGATTTTTTACATCTATTATTTCAAATTAATTTTTTGTAAAAAGTATAACTAAGATCATCATAAATTCTACAGTTTTTAAATACCCTAAAGATATGTTTTCAATATTAAAAGGCTCTTGAAATTTTCAATACTAATTAAACTAAGTAAAATTATCTAACCAAATTTAAATTGAAGTTGTCCGATAATTTCACGGTTCACGTAATATCCTTATTTTTAATTAAATTAAGCAGCTTTATTAACCTCGCACACAAAATAAGTCAATTTTATTTAATATCGATAATGCAAAAAGTAAGTATATAGCGGCCATTATTCCAATTTAAATTTACGATTCCCAGGCCCTTGCAAAAGTTCCACAAATCATTACCGAAATCGATCCTTACCGCGACGCATACCTCACAATCAAACCCTAATTTCCCTAACCCATCTCTTGGAGAAATAAACCGAAAAGTGGTATAATCCAAATTTATTTGCGATCGACGCTAGAATGGAAAGGCGTGCTCGCGCGCGCGAGAGAGAGAGGGCAATTGACACACACCTGTCCCACATGACGCAGAGAAACTGTCAGCACACGTAATGGGGTCAGAGCTGTGGTGGTTATATACGCTGTATACTGCACAGGTGTACCGATCTCCTGGGACTAGGAGGTGGAGACAGAGAGACAGAAAGAGAGAGAGAGGAGGGGGCACAACTGGAGCAATTACAGAGAGCGCGAAATTCCACACGTTTTACATGCATATATATATATATATATATACATATACATCGATCCCGCCATCCAATGCATCAGGCTGCAGACACACACACACACATATATATATAT
>UELV01081239.1:0-15783 GCA_900490015.1 Megastigmus stigmatizans
AGAGAGAGAGAGAGAGAGAGAGAGAGACAGAGACGAGCCGCGCAACAGTCGCTCACTGAACTCCAGAGCGGAGCGGCAGTGGCTCGCTCGCGTACCTCGTGAGCGCCTCGATGCGAAAGTTCGGCCGCGTCTCCTCCTGTTCTACGTTGTAACGCACAGTTTGTTGTGATTCGACGCTCGCCAACGTTGCTTCTCTAATATACCGTGATCTGTGTGACCCGACAGAGTTTTGAGTGAAGGGGAGATTTTTTTCTTAGTGAGAATTAACGTGAAATCTTCATGAAATTGAGTCGGTAAGTTTTGGGCCGACGATTATATTACACTAAAAATAGGCGGAGGAGTATTTTTGCGAAGGAGCGATCAAGTTTGCGAAAACGATTGGGAAAATTAGTTCGTTTGTTTACGTAATTTCATATATTTTCTAAACCGGACGGTTGGAGGTCTCATATATGTTCGACCTTATACCGTTTGTTCCTATCAACTGCAAAATAGTTTGACATAATTATTTTTAGAATTGATAACGAGTGTGTAAAACTTTTTAGCGTGCACGATTGATTTTTATAATGTTATTCATATAATTCAGTATATGAAAAATAGAAATGCAGCTTTGAAATTATCTACTACATTATATTAATTTATCGGATAATGTTCTATATCATGATCTAATGTAGGCTGCTTTGAATTTTAAAATTTGTCCCTGGACACTAAATTTATATGCAGCTATTTAATTTCTAAATTTTAGTTAAATTCAACCTTCCAATAACTGATGCCATTAGATACATAATAATAATAATAGTATATTAAAATCCTCACAATTAACGATCTGCAACTCATAAATATTCTCTATGCGAATATTCGAAGTTCGTCTGCTTTACTCACCGAAATCGCCATTAATATCCATTGAGTGACCATGAATTCGAATATTAAATATTTCCGCAGCGGTCGACGCGCCGCTCGGCTTGGCTCGCGGAGATTTGAATGCGGTGGTGTAATCGCTAGCGAAAGGTTCCTCGCACGTCCCAAGATGAATGGGGATTGGAATGAAGTTTATGTTTACGTACTGTTATCGAGTGGACGAGGTGTAATTTCACAGTTGATTCAAGTACCTATATACCACATCTTCGTGCGACTTCGCACGGCAAGTTTGTCAATGAAATCTAAAAGGATTTATTTATGTTTATGAGCTCATGTGACACGTATACTTATTACGATCAATTTTCATCTTCATCATCTGTTATATTTGGAACGTTAAGTAAGCGGTAAATACTCGAGGTTTTCTTTTGTGCAAATAACTTTGCATCAAATAATGAGTCATGATTTAAAAATTGCTCTAAGCTTTTATATCTCGCAGTTGGACCCTCCTGTGCAGGAATTAGATAGAAAACCCGTGTATTTTGGACGAATTAACTCGTTTTTGTGCGTAAGAGGGTTAAAATCGTGAGATTCGTCTAAAAATTTATAAGAGTACAAATCGAGTGTACATCATAATACTTATATACTTCGTGTTTATATAAGGTTCATACTAAAAGTTTTACACCGTGAAATGTGTGTACATTCTTATACGTGTACCAAAAAGTTTAACATTTGAAAATAAAAGTTACAAAGATATATTTCTATAATAATATTCTGCATCTACTTATAAATGATTCTATGGAAAATGCAGTTAAACTTATTAAGTCTGGCTTTTTCAACTGAATATTGTACTTATAATGCACTACCTAAACTACCTGCAATAACTAATAAACTACCTAAATTGAATTTTAACGTTCATCTTTCATTTAAGAGACTGCAAAACTGTAATTTGAGTAAACTGAAAATTATGTTCGCTATAAAGTACTGCAAATACCAGTGTGTAAAAATGAATTAAATCCCAGAGGATCTTAATAATAACAAGTTTATCATCTTATCTATCGTCACTGCATCATTATATGATACCGGACGCGATGGACACAAAATATTCATTCTTTATACAAAGACCTCATTGCATCTTTTATCTCTAACGCAGCAATTAAACTCGTTCATTGCCTGTCCCCCCATAAATAGGGAATTTGCACACTTTCATAAACTCATATCTCACTTGCAATATCATTCCTCGTTTTCTCGGCTCGCTATTATGACAATAACGCAGCTCCAAATTGAAATCGCAATGGAAGAGAAGAGATTCATTCATCAATTTCGCGCATCAACCCTTTTACACTCTTTCTCTTTCTTTCTCTCTCTCTCTCTCTCTCTCTCCAGCTATGCTACTACAATCAACAGATTCGAGCCGAACGGCACGGATAATAATATCTCGGGTCTGTTTTGCATTTTGGAATGTCGGCTCGACAATGGAAAGTGTTAATTGACCGCGGGGATTTTAAATAGGCGAATGCGGCTGCACCGCCTCATTGTCGCTGATTATGTCCCATTATCTGTGATTGTAAGGAATACCCGTTCGAGTCACTAAATTCATCCGCCTTGAGTCAATTTAATTCCATTCCGGACGTCTCATTCATTAATCGAGCCCTTTTTTCTCTCTTTCTCCCTGTGCGTATATGTACCGCGTGTGTATATGCCTGCGTGCTTTTCTCTCTGTCTCTTTCTCTCGCGCAGGCTTGATGACTATACAGCCTGCTTATAATACAGATTAACTAGAGGCGCATGCGAAGTGTGCTAAAGGGCAAGAACCTTAGACTCGCGGCCATATAATACATTTCTATTTTGTCAAGTACTGGAATTGCATGACTTATATTTTTGTTCTATTTGCGATGGTGAATATGTGGGGATTTGAGGAGTGTGACATTTACCGCAGTCAGTTTATGTGCAATTAATTCAAATTCATGACTGTAGGCGACACCATATTGAATTTATTATGTTTTAATTTAATGGATTAGAGGAAAAAAGTATTTTACCGTAAAAAATTATTTCATCATTCTTTTTTGCAAATACTTGAGTAAAATTGAGTAAAATTTTTTTATGTATAGCAAATAAATTAGAGCGACAAGATAATTAACTATGCCAATCTTGATAATTATACAATTTAAAAATGGATTAGTTTTGAAATTAATTGAAAGTGATGAAAAAACACTAATCAAGTTTTTCAAGCGCTAATTTCCATAATATTGCTATCGCGTGCTCGTGAATTCAATGTTACATTCAGAGTTAAAGAAAAAAAGTTTCTTAGAGGAATGAGTCTTTGTCAATAAAAATAGGGTTAACATCCTCTGTACAGTGGTCAATTATGCAATTGCGTTTCTTTATTTACTCTTCTTTCGAGCCGGTCTTTATCTCTGTACAGTTGTAAAAGCCCTCAAGTGTTATTGAAATTTCCTTATCCATGTCCGACTGTGTGTATCTTTCGCAGAGCGGTACTTTATCAGTCTGTGTGACGTAATTCTGTCTTTAGTGCCCCGTGCGAAATTGCACTTAGCCAAAGAGCCTTACTTATACGGACGTTCATGATTACGCGCTTTAATGTACTTGAAGGCCGACTATAGTGAATTGACAAAATTTTAAATACGAGAAAACCATCGCTTATTGCGTGCTACATCAGCTAGAATCAACGATATTCTTTTATTAATGTCATGCTACTTGTAGTGTAATAGAATAGGGCTTATAAAAGGTAGTTTATTAATTATGTAGTGAATAATATTTTGTCAACTTAGCTGTGTAAATAAACCGCAGTGACATGTAAAAAAACAAAGCTATTCGAAATTTGTGCAAATAATATTGAAAAACGTGCAGGTTATTACTTGTAGAGACTTTTGATAAGTTAAAATGATTTAAAAGACAGTACTATGTATATAAATAATAATATTATCATTATACTCAAACGCGCAGAAAATGGGCCAGTTTTTTTCTTCTAAAAACAATTTTACTATTGTTTTTGAGCTTACAATATAAATACATTTATGTAAAAAACCTTAATCTTTTCTTGTTTTTTATTCAAGTTTTTTAGCGGTCAATTTACAATCAAAACCACCTGTATTTCCTCTCATCTATATATATAAAGGAATTTCAAAGCAGCTCATCAAGTGCTTCATTTAAAAATAACATTAGATTCTACTTCAAAGCTACACCGATATTCAATTACATTCCCTGGTAAAACATTCAAGTGCCTCTTCATTTTACGCGCAGTGTGTGCTCGGCACAATTAGAACCCGGCATGCAAATTTTCAGCTACTAAAAGATAACCATCACTTAAAACCTGCGTGCGCAGCATTCATTGAAATCACATTTCTTTTCACGAATACCAAATTCAACTCCATGTAACAATGTACAAGTTCTGGTGTTACGCAGTTACGTATTATATACGATAAAATCACGTTTATATACAGAATCCAAAGTCTGCAGTTCCAAAGCAGAGCCAGTCCTGGAAAAGCCTGATTCACCGCGTCTATACCAAACTAACCGATCCGCCTCAAAATAAAGGCACGCACGCGTCACGGATAAAAAAAAAAGAACGACTTCTCTGAAAAGGAGAAAATCCTCGGGTACGGGGACTGAAAAGGTAAATTAGACGAGTGCAGGGAGAGAAAGAGAGCGAGATCGAGCCGCCGTGGCGGCCTGCGATTGACGGTAGCAGCGGTGCAGCAGCAACAGCAGCGGCGGATGCAACAGTAGTCGCTCAACACGGATTCCGCTCGATCGGGCGATTCGCGATGCGCAGGCTTTGATAAGCTGTATGCACCGGCGGTGGCAGCGCCCAACGGCTCCAATTGCAAAGCAATCAAGGGGCAAACTCGTCCAGCCAGTCGTGCGCTGCTGATGCAAACCCGTGAGCTGCAGTTGCTGTATACACACAGTTTTGTCTCTGTGTGTCTGTGTGTGTGTGTGTGTGTGTTATACCTTATACACATGACCTCCTTTCTCTCTCTCTCTCCCTCACTTGTGCATCTTTAGCTCTTGCTTTTCCATTTTGCTTTTACACATGCACACCGTCGCCGCCTCTCTTTTCCCTTTTAATTCCCGCGCCTGCAATTTGTATATAATTTTATATAAGCGGCGTACGTGTATACAGTATAGAGTGTCTTCTTCCTTTTGCTGCCTCGTGGGATGTTGTGCTCGCCTGCAGCTTGTTTTCTTTCTCTGTGTTTTTCCTTTTTGTTCCTGCTTCTCTCTCTCTCTCTCTCTCTCTCTCTCTCTCTCTCTCTCTTTCTCTCTCTCTCGATGTTGTGGGGATGCGTTGGGAGGAGATTTAATGGCCAACTTCCCATGGACTGTTTTTGCGACTTTCTTGTACGCATCGCTGCGGGAGTGGTATTGAACCTTGAGATTATGGTTCCTGCAGTTGCTTCTGACTATTGGTACTCTTTCTTGCGAGTTGCGATTCATTGATAAAGGTGTTGAGTTATTTCCAGTATCGCTTTGTGTTTGGTCTTTTTAAGGAAATCAATTTAAGATTTAATTTCGAGGAATTTTAGTGAAATTGATTATTTTTATATAAATCACTATATTCATGTAATACAGAAGTATAGAAGCAAACTACACGATTAAAAAAGCTTAGCCGCCTATAAATACCGTATAGTGTTTGTAACACATGGTGAAACTATATAGCTACTGCAACAAAGTATGTACAAACCAAAACTTTTACAAGGGCACATTATCTTTCAAGTATATTCAACTGCAGTTTCATGTGTTATTATCACGTTAAAGCCCAAGCGAGAGCTTATATATATATAAAACCGATAATATAGTATAATAAGAGACAAAAAGTCGTGAAATGCGCTTTAGGCATCTAATTCATATCGCTGTTACAAAGTCAGTTATAGATTTCTTACTAGCTCGTATATATACATTCCTTTCGCAAGCAATTAAATATACACTCTATAACGGTTATCGATCTTATGATTTCCCGATCTTCATAATTCGCGCTCTTCCCTCATGCACTCGATAAAACCCATACTCGTCCGTCAACAGAACCGAAAAGCCGCAGCATCCCAAGAGCACAAAGTCGCTAATCATCGGGGCTCTCGATTTCCCACCGCGTCCATCATCCCAGCGCTGTTTCATATACTTCGTCTCCTTCACACACACACGCACACACACACGGAGGAGAGTGTGCGTGGCACGAGCTCGTTTATCCCGTTGCTCGGCGCATGGGCTCGCGATGCAGCGCGCCGTAGCAGTACACGCGGTATAATATCAGAGCTCGAATCTCGGGCCCCCAACACTACTCGTTTCACATATTATACGTTGCATTGTTGCAGCTGCGCGCGCGAGCGAGCGAAAGAGCGAGAGAAAGAGAGAGAGAGAGAGAGCGTCTCGTTAGATATTTCGCCCTTTTGCTCCTCCGGCTCTTTCGCGCGCGCGCATTATAATACGCTTATCCCTCGCCGACGCCGCATGGATAAAGCAGTCTGTGCCGTTTATTTTCGCGAGAGAGAGAGAGAGAGAGGAGATTTATTTTGTTGCGCAATGACGAGCGATTTTTGGATGCTGTGTAGAGCGAGGCGATTTGCCGCGGTGTTGGTGCTGATGGGCAGAGAGAACAGAGCGCAAGTTGTCGGTTTAGATATACGACGGCTGAGAATTTTTCTGTTTTAGTATATAGGTAATGAAATCGTCTATTGTGATTCGTGTAAGTAGGTAAACTAAATGAAGCCGTACGACAACAAAAAATACAGTCGGACTTTCACTGATACGATTAGAAACTTTGATGTTTTTAATCCAATTTGAAATAGCTAAATGTTCACCGCTTCACCTTCTTTTACTTCTCGAACATATTTTGATCGCCGTGCAGTTGGATTGGCCTTTGATTCAATCTTTAAAATCAACTGATTTTGAAGATATTCGTATTAACGCTTGGTCAAGAAAACCAACATTGAAATTCGAGAATAAATATCTAACATGAATAAATACTCGATCCCTTTGTGGAAGTATTATAAACACCGGTTCCGTATAACATTACAAAAACATCTTGTACTTTCAATCGATCTAAAGTGACTTTCAACTGTCAGATTAAAAAATTTTGAGCAAACCCATCGCTTTCCGAAGCAAGGACAGTAAGGACGGACGAAAGTATGTGATATCTATTATACACAGAGGTAAACAGTAGCCGTAAACAAAGTTAAAAGGGCCTCGCGGCAGGAGCAACAGCAGCATATTTCCATCCTTGAACCTTGGAAGGGCCGTTCAGACGGCCGTTTATCTCGGCGTGTGAGCCGCCTTGCCTCTCCGCGCTCCGTCTCATTACGCTGCCAGTGGGGGCCTCGATCTCGTTTCCGACGATCTCCGGGTAGTACCTTTCTTGGGCCTGCTACCGCTGCTGCCGCGCGCGCGAAGCTGCTTAGAGTCTTCCTTTCTCGGTCTCCGCGAGAAAGAGAAACGGTCAAGCCGCGCTCTGCTCTCCGCGCCAGGCTGCAGTTCCGTTATACTTTGTATATCGGCCTTTGCGACTGTGCTCCCGACTCTCTGAGCTTCGTCTATTATCGTGCGGCTTTTGAGGTGGTATGAAAGAAAGGAAAAGCCTTCGTCATTGAGGTCTTTGGTGTGAGTGTATGTGGTTGGGATTTGGAAGCCGGGGCGTTGAGCGATGAGTGGTGGCTTAGCTAAGTTTCATGAATTATGGCTTTCAACGCAGTTTTCACTTTTATCATCTTTCACTCTCATTCATTTAGAATAATTGTACTTTTTGTACTTTTTAAATATTGCAAATTATTTATCGAGCCGAGATAATGAAACTTTTAAAGAAAAAGACAAATATTTACTAAAAGTAAGCATCGGTATCGTCCATAGGAAATAAAGACGTTATATAACTTAAATAATATATATATATATTTATATGTACCTAAGCTGAAGTAAAAAAAAAGAGAAACATTGTTTTACTTTTGCAAAATCTCTTGCGAAAATTAACTGTCAACGGTTAACGTACTTTATTTTTTATACGCACTATATTGACGCTTTAATATTGATGTAATTTCATATGTATTTACTCGACTTGTGAAAATAAAAGTTATTTCATCTCTCTGCAATTATTTCAAGTCTTATACGCCGTTTCTAGTAGTTGAAGCATTTAAAATACAGTTGACCTAACGGGTAGACGTGACTGCTGCAATTTTTCTTCATTCTTCACATGATTCGAGCTGAGAACTACTGATGAACGGTTTGTGCATGGATTTTTCGAGAAAATAGGTAATTGCAGTCAGTCTTGTTGTTTTGCGGTTTATATATATATAGTTAACAAAAATAAAGCTACAATAAATCAAGACAGACTACCTGTAAGCTATAAATTTTTTACATTTTGTTATTAAAATTTCCATTTTTTCCTTAAATTGTCTGCTCACCTTAAGTTCGGCAACTTTTTATATATGGCTGTCGCGTGGGCATAAAGTATGAATACAATGACTGCATTCAAGCTCGAGCACATCTTGCTGTAAATATCACGTATATCAACCGCCGTCTTGCTGTAAATATCACGTATCAACAGCAGGCCTAGAACACGTAGAAAAAATTCCACGCATTACTGGCGCTTTCCCTATTGTGATTTTTTTTTTCTATGTCGCAGGAGTAAAATTTCTTCGTTGTTTTGCTGCTCGGCTCTAACTTGTATAGAACAGAAAATGCGTTGTACATATTAAATTTAACTGTTAATTATTCACACATTTATAGACTTTTTTCTCAATCTACAATCAGAGCCAGCAATAAAGTCCTAGAATTATTATTATATATGGTTCACAGGACCTTTTTCTCTAAAAAAAAATGTCACAATAAACTGCTTTCTTATCAGCTGATCATGTAGGAGCACTAAGACCGGTTTTTCAAAAATAATCTCACCCGCGCAATCCTAGGAAGCGCACACAATGCGCAACCATCACAATTAGAATCCGGATATACACGCGCTACTTTATATACCCGCACGTATATACGATATATACCTGGCCATGCTTCCTCAAGCGCATCAGCTGCTCGTGCGGCCGGCACGCGCTTACTCTCTGGCACAATGCGCGCAACCGGCAACCTCTCCGTATACACCAGGTATATCCTCCTACATGTACAACACACACGCGCACAAACACGCGTTTTAAAGAGAGAGCATTGTCTAGGCAAATCGTCGCGTCTGCTTTATTCTCTATTTGTTGTAGACTGCTGAAAAATCCGATGGCGCTCCGATTTTCTGTCGCGCGTCTATGGTGAGCTGTACGCAGGCGTTTTTTTCGACTACGGTCATTCCACTCCCGTGGATTTTCTTTCAAACTTTGAGCGCGGTGTATATAAGAGTAAAGGACGCGAGTGCGTTTCTTCTCTTCTTGCGCCTGGAATATATATATATTTATTGTCCTCGGCTCGACGACTTTGTGCCATTCTATAGTCGCGCTTTTGGAAAAAAAAATGAATTTATACTTCTTTGGGAGAGGCTTTGTTGGGTGATGCCATTGTTGACTGCTTTCTTTTTTTTGGTGGATTTACTTTGAAGCGGCTTAATTTTAAATTCGAGGTAAAAAAAATATTGAAGCAATACTTTATGAAAATCGAAAATATATATGTATAATATAAAGTGCCGGATATTTTGTTTATCTTCTGATTCATTTGGTATGATATTAAAGGTTGTTTTATACGAGATACAAACAAGAAAACCGTTAAAAGCTTTATGATTGGAAACATAAAGTTTTACACTAATCCTTGTCTTCGTTGTATAACACATAAATAAAAAAAAGTATTATATACGTGCCTATGTTTTTTAATCTGTAATAAGCCTCGATAAACACCTGCTATTATATGTTTTATATGCTCATACATATATCTATTTATATCTTAAGTTTTTCCACAAATATGCTAAGCCTATTTTTGAACGTTTATAATCTTAGCATTCAACACTCAATAAAATAAATACAATTAGATGTTACTATATATATTTAAAAATTGTAGAATTAAACCCGTGAAATTTCAATAAATTTCCAAATAAATTTTATTTAAAATTTAAAAATCTCAACATCCTATAGAATTTTTCGCCACATTTTTTCTCGTTGCAAAAAAGATATCTAAACAAAATTATTAAGAAACCAAGTCAAAAGTATACCGACTAAAAGCATCATCAAGATGAATTAAAACCAGAATGAAAACGTTCCAGCTCGCATCAACTGCATAGAATCTGCGGTGCATGAAAGCCACGCGGTTGCATAGTGTGTCTCTAATCAAAAGACGCGACGTTCTGCATTATGAAGTCGTATACGTGAATTCATTCGCGCGGTCTGCAGCGAGAGACTCGTGCGAGGATCGGTTATCGCTTTAATCTCGTTGAAATTTTCTACACCACTTGGAGGCCGACTCCCACGGATGTTCGCGCTCACGTGGCTTTCTTAGTTTCTGCCGCACCAGTATATATATATATATATATATATATTATACTCTTACAGCTAAAGTCTCTAAGTTTCGTACTTTTACGAAGTCTTCCAGAATTAATTAGAATACGGGATCGATTAAAGAAGGAGAAAGGTTGCCGCCTGTTTTTTAATTATTTGCACTTGGAATTAGAATATATTACATCATTTTCTTATATTTAAATGGTTTTAACATATGACTGACATTTTTTGTATGTAGTGTAATTTATTAACAGAGCTGTTTATACCGCTAATTAAAAATTCAATCGTCTATTGAATGAAAGTTTCAAAAATTTTTTTTACAGATGTAATACGAGATATAAGCAGTAGTGACATAAAAGCTATCAAACGAGCTCTCAAAATCAATCGATACTTTTTTCGAACCTTTTTTCCATTTCGCAAGATCCGTTTATATCTACATCCCAATCTTTTATCTGCTTTGCACGATTATTCCACCTCGGGCTATATACCTATATACGTAACAGCACATCGATCCGAAAGCAAAGTGAATAGAAAATTCCGCAAGCATCTGATGTAATCAGCTTGGAGCGAGTAAGAATAAAAAAAACCGTCTCGTGTTAAATATTTTTATGAACAATCGCCATGTGATGCCACGACAACTCCAGTATACTAGCTATATATACACTTTCATTTGCAAAATGTCCCGTTCCCTATATAAAATGTTAAAGGAGTTATTACATTAGCATTGATTGCCGTTCAATCAGCCGAAATCACCCGCACTTCACGTTATCATCCTTAACAATTTTTCACCGTCCACTAATCTTGATCGGAAATCTCAATGAAAAAGAAATCAGAGGGACATCTTTAGAATTAAAAAAAAAGCGACTATAGCGCGCGAATCGAGGGCGGAGTCTCGAAGTCGAGAGAACCGACCGGATTCTCAAGCAAGAAAAGAACCTTAACGCATCCATGCGCGAACGAAGCATCTCGAGAGAAAAAACGTGTATATAAGCGCTCGTATAATACACCACACGAGCTGTACAATGTGTAGCGTAACCGGCTATTTTTAGCGTTATTTCGTATCGGCCACTCGAAAAAAAAGAACTCGCTCGCGCGCACGCATATATTCCGCGCTTCAGGACATTTCGAGAAAGAGCTGAGAAAAAAAAGAGGATAACATATATAGTGCGTGACGCAAACCGCGCCCGCGTGAAGGACACACGCACGCACACACGCGCGCGCGAGATTAGGGCGAGTTTGGCGTACATTATTATTTCGCTTGGATTAGATTGCCGAGGATTGACGGAATTATATTTTCCCGCAAGTTCGGCCTTTGGACGATTGTGGTATGTAAAAGAGTCGTTAACGTCGTGCGCAGCTTTGACGAGAGAGCGACCGAGTGATGATGTCGTGACTGTCGATCGTAAATCTGTATATATCTTCACTTTTTTTTCGGACTCGCTTTTCGTGTATAATAATACGAGTTTCTGGGTCAAAATTGAAAATGATATGATGCCGTTATAATTTCGGTCGAGCTGGGAAGGGTTTTAATATTGCTGCGACTGAGAGCAACTGTCCTGGGTTTGGGACTCGATAATGGACGTTAAAATTGCTGTTTCGGATGCCGACGTATAAATTACAAAATTTGGTTCAAAAATGATATAAACAAAATATTTATCTGTTTATATAAAATACGTTACATATGGCCCAATCTTTGAATAACGATGACAACAGTTCAACAGTTACATAAACAAATTTTCAACAATTTATTTACAACCTGTTCTTAATAGGAGATGCACCGATCACTGCAGTAAAAATATGCAGTGCGTTATACGGAAGGCACTGGACACCAAATGTGTTCTATTTTTATCGACGCGCTCAATGGAATGACAGCATCTGTTTAAAATAACTATTTTTATGATGTCATGTTTTATGAATGATTTATAAAAATGTCAATGGCTTAACTACTATCGTACGCTATACATAAAATGTATGAAGTAATGAAAGCTTGCATGTGCGCCGCATCAAATTTACCGAACTATTAAAAGCTTTGCACGCATAAAATGCATCATATATTTTCTTGCATCATTTTCAGTATAGTTCCACCTAGTATCCTTGCGATTTCTGTTACTTCTGTAACTTTATACCTAACTCGAATTTTTTATAAAATCATGATGAAAAATTATACTATTTAAATAGTAATTAAGTATATAGATTATATAGATAGTACGCAATTCTCAATTTATGATCTACATTAAAATGAGTAATTTAATTAAACATATAGAATAACTGACTTCTTCCATCAAAAAGAGCGATTCAAAATTTTTTTAAATATATGAACTACTTATCTGTGTTCTACGAGGTTGATTTAACAGAACTCAAACGGGCTCATTCGATTTATTTGCTATTTTGACTGACAATATGACCTATAAGACATCTGCGCACGACGTTTACAAGTCATAAAAAACTTTACCTAAAGGAAACGCAAACTTGCATGATGCATGGTCACGTGTTACCGATAATCATGCCCCACTAAAAACTCTTAGATTTAGCTATTAAAAATATCGTAAATTCGTAAAAGCGTATATTTCAGAATATATATAGTATATGGCATGATATTTCAAAAAATTTATCGAGAAACATTTTTAAGTGTATTCGTAAAACCTTGACATCGAAGAAAATCTTTCATACAAAAATCTCAGGTTCATTCTCAGCTAAGATTTAAATATGAAACTTTTTCATTTTAATTGGCACAGCATGGTTTATAGTAATGCTTTATATTTAATACAAAATAACGTGAAACAACGAATGCTTTTCAACGAATTTATAGTAATCGTAGACAGCAAGATTTTGCTTCAGATTTTGGCGTGAGATTTTACGTAAGATCTCACCTGTGATTCTTTAATAAGAAAACTATATTAAACAAAAATTATTTGCAAATAACAAGTAATTGTCATATATCGTAAAGATAAGAAGAATTGCGTATCAAAGTCGTTCAAAATTGGGTAATATAAATAAATAATGTCATTACACAACCAGATCAAGATAACTGAATCCAAGAACACATGCGTTTTGGCCTTAAAACCGGTTTTACACTTTAATGACACATACTATCGGATTGCCCCTGCCAAAAAGTAAATTTAAAAAAAATTAGCCTTATCAACCCTGAAGAAATAGAGATATATATACCTTTATAAAAATTGAAAATTAATATGCGAGTAGTAAATCTTTAAACATCGTCGCACTTGAATTATCTCTTTAATTGTTCCTTAGTAACATTTTTGCATTAAAAAAGAGTTTCTTAGATTTCTAAAAGCTCTATTCCTATGTTATAGCTACAAGTATTTTGCAAATATCTCCCCAAAATCCGAGGCTTTAAGGTGTTAATATAATGATCATTTGCAACCGATTAACCCAAAGTCCCCAGGCAAGTGTATTTGTCCAGCGCTTATGTTTTGGCGTCCCGATTATAATCACGAAAAAAAAACCAACTAAATCCCTTGCATCACCATTTTCTCAATTTCCCTAATCATTCCACGCCACGTTCTAAGCAAAAATCTATACAATTCAATCACGTCCAACGCTGCTCGTTACATCAATCAACGGTGTTTCAACGTCCATCCATATACAATCTCGTAGTTATAGGCCTATATATACACACGTGGTAGCCACATGGGTGCAAGAGAGGCTCGAGAAAAACGGCCTATGGAAAAGACGCGAAAAGCCATTATAACGTATATTAATATGCGCGCACGTGTGTCGGGGTCTATGGACAGCAACATTATGTCTGGCGCGGAGCGGTTGACCCAGTTAGACAAACGCGTCCGCGTCCACGCCGGGAGCGTTTATAGTTATATACTTCTATTGGGCATGCGTGTATAACGCCGGCTCTTTTTACACTCGCGAGACGACCGCACGTGCGACGTGTTGATCGCGATGGAGAACTTCATTCTACCCTTGCGAATATCTTCGTAGTGAAAAAGAGAACGTATACTTTTTATGAAGACTCTACTTGAGTTTTTGTTCGTTTTCTACTTGTGCGGCGCGATTCGCCCGGATAAAAATAAAGTATAATTGCGGTGAACACATGCGTAATTGAATTTTTTTGCAGAGATTGTTTTTTTTTTTTTTTTTTTTTCATAGAATCATCAATAGAATCGTGTAATATATTGCGCTTTATAAAAAAAGATGAAAATAGAATTCTTTTTTTCCGAGAAATCGGGTGTGTCACGCATATACACGTTACTATTCAGTCCATATGTATTCAAATGAAGTATAGATCGAAAGTATTTATAAATACTACTGTGTCTAATGCGTGTGCGCGTGAGATGTGTATAGGTATAAACGAGCAAAAAAAAGGCGTTAAGGCAAGAACAAGTAATTACATCGATAGACAAAGTAACGGTTTTCACTCCTTACTTCCTTACTTCATTTAAGCGACATTTTATTACCTCGTAAAGTAACTTTCTTTCCTACGCACCAATAGCAATGTAAAAAACAAACGGCTATTTTGTTCGATCGCGTAGTATTTAGAAAAGAAAATCAGCGAATTGTTAATACTCTTTAAACTTTTTGTTACGCATCGAGAATTCAAAATGACTTTTTAAGTTTGTTTCAAATGTTGCAGTAATTTACTCTTTCGAACTTCTAAAATACTATATTGATTGTATCAAAATATACTTTTAATATAAATTTATATTACTCAAATAGGTAAACTGTTAATTTTACAAATCCAATATGTATTTACTATTTACAAAAGTAACGGAAATAGTAAAGAATAATTCCCGGTAAAGTAATTAACGCTAAAAGTACAGTAAGCCGCGCGTGTGGCGAATCCTCTTCGGAATATCTTCATATCCGTTAGAAAAGTATACATCCTTGTGCGAAAAATCTTAACGAGAAAATCTTTTTGGGCCAACAGGAATTATAGGTTCATAAACAGCGGTTCAGCTTCGACTTTTTAAAAACAGAGTAATTTTCCGACTTGAAGGAAAAATTTCCTATTTGCATGCATGTCAGCCAGAGAACAAGTAGGCGCCTGTGGCTCGCAAGAAGAGTTTTTTTTGTATACTAATTATACGATTTCTTGTACATTATAAAATCACGAGAATTTTCTTGTATCTTAATTATCGAGAGACTGGAATTATCAGAAGCTGCTATATTTTCAACCGACAACATCATTTATGCATAAAGTAGCGAAGACATCGCTAGTTTCACTTTACTATGTATACAATTCATGAAAATTCTTTTTTTACCCTAATTATTACCCAAAAACTGAACTGGAATTCACCGGGAGCAGAAATTCAATTAAGGGGGGTATACACCTATAAATTTTTTGATGTTCATTCACCTAAAACAAAAAAATTATAATAATTAGTAAAATTTTCACATAATATTCTAAAAGTATATTGGATATTGGATCAAAATTGATCAATCGATTGGACCTGTAGGTTACGCCAAAGCCAAATTTTTGAAACTGACACAACATAAGATAAAATGGGCATAGAGGCTTCTACTAGAGCTC